>PVYL01026943.1:0-10944 GCA_002995455.1 Rhizopogon fuscorubens | reverse complement strand
AAAAAAGTTATTCGCCTGGAGGTCTATTTCAGGGGGGGAAATATGTACATATATACCTATGAATTCAAGTTGGATTTGATATGCTCATTGCTCACCGTTGTGTATGATGTTTGCACCATGAAGCTGGGCCAATGCATCCCCAACTTCAGCGACGAGGATCTTGACTTTCCATGGTTCAAGTGATTTTGAAGGCACGGAAAGCCTAAAGCTGCTAACGGTTTCACTGAAAGAGGTGAGAACTAGACAGACCTGGTGGCGCTCATGAGGACCATCGTGATCTATCTCAAAGTAGTCTTCTAGAAAAAGCAAATTGTCACTTTTTTGGACATTGTATTGAAGCGAGATGTGGCTAGATCTGTCAAGGGGCGGGTGCGAGACAAAGAGTCTGTGGTGAGTTGTCGTTGGGCTGAAAATGTCTGTGAGTACAGCATGTTGTACTTAATATCGAAGCAAGAGACTCCGCGGAGGCTGAGCGGTCTAGTAAGACGATGTCTTATTCAATCCATGGTACGAAAAACCTGTAGTGACTCCTACGACACGTCTCGTCTTCAAGTTGTTGAGTCCTAGGTTCATTGATTGACATCGGATGCAATAATGCGTTCGCTTGGACATGTTACATAATACACAACTTGAAAGGATGCACATAGTAGCCTCTTAGTCGGCGCTTGCCCAAGTCTTATACGACATTACCGTGACCGGCCAGCGACATAGACATGCCTGTGACCGTTGTACCCTCAAAGCCAGTGGCTGCAGCACTGTCTGGAACATTCAGATTCATAGGTCGGATGTAAATCACCTTTCAACCTGTTGGTTGTACTGAGATTTAATGTTGGTAGATATCGGAGGTTAGCATCACCAGTGATACTAATCTAGGCTCCACTTTCACAACAATCATTGTGCGCAGTTAATCTAACTGACCCTGTATTTCGTGGTATTCACCACGGCAAGAAGAAACATGAAGGTTTTGTACGGCCCTGTGTTTACACACCATCGCTCATAGTCTGTTATAGATGACTTTCAAGCAGTGTTGGACAGGTCGCAGTTAGCGGGTGTTCGGTCCATGATCATCACTGGCGGAAGTCTTCGAGAGTCAAAATATGCACTGTCTCTCGCCGCTCAACATGGTATACATCTTTTGACAGACGTAGAACCATCAGTCCTAATGTCATTATATGTTGTCTTCATTTACAAGGCTTATTCGCAACAGTGGGATGCCACCCGACCCGCTCAACAGAGTTTGAAAAACACCCAGGCGGCCCAGAGGCATACCTTCAGGAACTTGACGTGCTGATAAGTGCCCATCTTCATGGCAAAGGCAGAGTTGTTGCTATAGGCGAGTGTGGCTTGGGTATGTCTAAATATTGTATCCCAAAAGAGAGGCTTGCGCGATTTTGAGATTATCAGATTATGATCGTACACACTTTGCACCGGAAGATGTACAGCAGAGACATTTTCGTATGTGTGTGAAACATCGGAGATGTGCCAAACTAACCGCTGCGTGTTGAATGCTACTTTGCATTGATCCAGGGTCTCAGTTATCTCTTGCCAAAAAACACAAGCTGCCACTATTCCTTCACTGCCGTGCAGCACACAAGGACTTTGTGAATATCCTTCGTGACGAAGGTTTTGGGGAAGATGGCGATAGAAAGGGAGTTGTGCACAGCTTCACGGGATCAGTTGAAGAGGTTATCGAGCTGGTACGTTCATGGATATAATATTCTTCGAGACTTACCGATTTTGACACAGATGGACATGGGCTTCCACATCAGGTGCTGTCACATTATTATTATTGGATTGTGGCGCTGATATACTTGTTGCAATCACATCAGCGTCAATGGATGCTCTCTCAAAACAGAGAAGAACTTGGTGGCTGTAAGGGCGATCCGACCAGAGAAACTCCTACTTGAGACAGGTCAATTCTAATGATGTACCATTGACGAAGGCGACTGAAGACTCATAATACTAGATGCTCCTTGGTGCTCTATGACATCAACGCATGCGTCGAAGGCCTTCCTAGATACACTCCCGGCATCACTAAAGGCAAACTATTTCCCTCCGAGTACGAATTCGACATCGTTCGTGATGGGCAAGCCAGTAAAAGGCCGGAATGAACCCAGTGCAATTGGGGGGGTTGCGTGGGTTATCCACCGGCTCAATGAAGGGGTCCCTTTTGAGAAGGTGACAGAGAAGGCGTACAAGAACACTATTCAGTTATTCCATCTAGACGAACTTTCTGTATAGCGGGAGCTTAATTATTCCTTCGATTTGGTCTGCCGCCCTCCCAGCTTACTTAATCGTGTGTTGCTTTTGCCACATATGTAGAGCTCATACTAAGTACTAGTACATACTTACTCAGGCTAAAGTACGGTATTAGTACTTGGTAGTCCTGACTGTAGCTTCTCCAACGGCTACTAGACAGATCCTGTACTCCTACGAATAAACGGCCAATGAACGTGAATGCTGAACCAGCATCTAACCAGAGTCCTTCGCTATTTCCTTTCATCTTCGCTGTCATTGGGCTTGTGTGGTATGTAGTCTTGTGGGGTATTGGCCTTCTGGGATGCAGAACAGGGTAAGCAACTCTACTTGTTGGCAATGCCTCGCTCATCGTGCTGCAGTCGAAGAAGGTATCGCTTGCGACCACGGTCTCCACTTGCGACAAAACCATCGAACTCTGTCCCCGGTGTATCTATCCTGCGACCACTAAAGGGCCTGGACGCTAACCTGTATGAAAACCTCGAGTCTACGTTCACGCAAGAATACCCCAATTTCGAAATTATATTATCCGTTGCTGATGAGCAAGACCAAGCTCTTCAGGTTGCCAGGGATCTCATTTCTAAATACCCAAGTGTTAAAGCCAGGATAATTGTAGGTGCGTAACTTTCTAGTGAATAGTTATAATTTGGGTCATTTAGCTGATAACAAATCACAGGGGAAGAGCGGGTGGGGGTCAACCCCAAAATAAACAACCTCATTCGCTCATACCACGAAGCTACACACGATATTCTCTGGGTTATTGATTCAGGTATTTCGGTTGCGCCTGGAACCCTTGCGCGCTCCGTTGACCTGCTCGAGCCATTTACGCCGGCGGTACCTCCAAAGAAGCGCATTGCTCTCATCCACCACGTCCCTTTGGGGTCTGCTACAGAGACATCCCTCGGTTCAAGAATCGAGGAGGCGTTTCTCAATACCAATCATGCGAAAATGTATCTCGCAATCAACACCGTGTCAATCGAATCTTGTGTGGTCGGTAAATCAAACCTCTACCGGCGTTCGGATCTAGAGCGGGTCAATGGGTCGCTCAAGCCTGGAACACACACGAAGCCAGGATACGACCATGATCGTGACCGTGTCCATGGTCTCGCTGCCTTCGGGAAATTCTTGGCTGAGGATAACATGATTGCCAGTGCTCTATGGCACGAGTTGGATCTCCGCCATGACTTGTCCTGTGACGTGGCACATAATGCAATCGGGAAAATGTCTTTGTCGGATTACATCTGGAGGCGTGTGCGCTGGATTCGCGTGCGAAAACACATAGTTCTAGCCGCCACTCTCCTGGAGCCCTTTACCGAAAACATCGTCGCCAGCTCCATCGCTGCTGCAAGTTTGCGGTATCTCTTCAGCATTCCCGTATGGCTCTTTCTGGTATTCCACCATGCGGCTTGGCTCTGGGTGGATTTAGATGTTTATGAGTCACTCGCGGGTCACCCCCTCCCTGCAGACAAGCGCTGGCGGTTTATCACTGCATGGTGTCTACGTGAACTTCTAGCATTGCCAATCTGGTTCTTAGCTATGCTTGGAAACGAGGTAGTTTGGAGAGGAAAGAAATACGAGGTGTTACGGGCGGGAGAAGTTAAACGGACATCAAGTAATGGTATGTTCAGGGGGTTGTTTACCTGGTTCAGGGGAAGGGGTTCTGACTACCAGCCGTTACTGAACAATCATTTGGATACGTAACGCATGCGTAGAGGAAGAGCATTCGTTTGATTTTAGTAGTCCGCAAGGATTCCAACTGGTTATCATTAACAGTAAACGTATTATAAGAGGCGTATATCCATGATTAGAAAGTACAGAAAGCGTCTGAGTACTACATACAGTGAGGATGCGAGACGATGAGAAGGCGATAAGGAGATTAGCTATGAGGAAGGTATGCCACCAGGTACAGGTTCACCATGAGCTGCCCTTGCCTCTTCTTGACTATGCTTTGCAAGAAGACGGAAATTGTAAATCATAACAACTTCATCAAAGAAGGTGTCGGACCAATCCGCTGCTTTGCACGATTCCAGTGCGGCTGTGCGCAAGCGCAAATCGCGTCCGTCACACGTGATCTTGCATAAAGATGCTTCCAGACCCGCAGGAGTGGCGGGCTGAGGTGTATGTTGTCGTGAATCCCGAGCATCTTTCTGTCTTTGATTGGAAAACCAATTCTTAACTTGATGATATTCCCTGTGATCTCGAGGCTGAGAAACACCACGAGGACAAAAAAAATTCATGGCGAACCTGTTTATGATGACTCCAAGCTGGGATACCCAAGCCTCGTCAGGATATGGGGTAATTTCATCGTAAACCATCTGCATTACGAGGCGTTGTCGCCAGGTTGCAGGCGTCTTTCCTGTAGATGGGATAGCCAATGCGCGTTTCTTCAACTCGCGCACTCTGTCTTCTCTCTCATTCTGAGCACGGGTGGCAGATTGTGAGTATGCCTGTTTATACGCTTTCCTTGTGAGATTGTCTTCGAGAGAGGTCCCTTGGCGTGGTGTGACGGCAGAAATGGAAGCAGGCTTGAATCGTAATGACGATGCCTTGGTCGTAGTAACCCGCTTCCTTAATGTACGACGTGGAAAGGACTCCTCAGAAGGTATGACGGACTGGTTGGGAAATTCGACATCCATATCATTTACTGAGGCATCTAGAGACACTTCCCGAGAGGAAGATGAAGAGGCTGGGCTATCCACTACAGATCCATCTTCCTGACCCTCGAAGGAGGAAAGAGCGTCCCGGGAAGACAGAGTGGGTGAAGTTGAATGTACTATTGGAGAAGAGCCTGTGTGTGATATGCCCATCAGTGATCTATTGCAGCAGAGGTTGAAAGGCTGAAGTGAATAGTATGCTTGCTACTTGGAGGTGTAGGATGAAGAGATACCTGCCTGAAATAAATACCGACGCTTGATCCACAGGTGTTCGGTGCGGGTAAGACAAACCTTCTGTATTGTACTGCTGCCGTACCCAAGAGTGGTCCAAACCAGCTATTGTTTCGGGCACAAAATCGTAAGTAGTAGAGAAAGGAATGTCTACTGCGTTTATGATAAGTGCTGATATGGGTAAGTCTATGAGACCACGTCGACGTAGTCGATAGCAAAGGGTGGTCGGTAGCCGGAACTCGCCTTCTTGACTCTTCTTATGTGTTGCCCTCATTTGGATTATTAAAGCCTTTGGTCAATAAAGCACAACAACCGTCTCACTGACCCTACTGAGGGTAAAGTCGCGGTAGCAATCAGAGGTCGAATTGCAGGCCTGTATCCACCTTGCAACCATTTGTGACTATGTCCGACAATGATCACATCAGGCAACGCATAATCGCATCTGTATTCGATAAGCGCAACGCAGGTGCTACGACTCGAGAGACATACTGTGGACACCTAAAGATATGGGAGGACTCAGGAGACGACTCTGGCAGGAAACCTCGTTATATCTTATTGTCTCGTATGTTGTGATTATCTCTCTTCAGGAAGGTTGTTTAGACGTTCATTCAGTGGCCAGCGACGGAACTGGTTCCATCCACAAGTCAAAGCTAAATACAAACGGCTCGTTTTCCGTCGGGAAGACATGGAACCTTTCTGAGCTCCGCGGTATAGAGGTTGTGAATGTGTGTACTGTGGCCATTTCAAGCATCGTCACACAGCTGACTACCGCTGGCCGCTCTGCAGCCATTATCATTCAATATCACTCTGGCACGCACGTACAAATGGCAGACAGAAAACCACCTCGATCAGGCGAATTTCATTTCCGCGGCGGTCAAGCTGTTTCACGTCGTCACGAATGGCACTGGCAGATTGCATCTCGTCGGAGTGCAACAAGATGAACAAACCCCAGGTGAGATAGCTTGGTCCTCGCTTATGGTCATTATTGAGTTATTGTTATTAGCCAATGTATCGATCAATGATTCTCCCAAGAGGGAATCATTGGAATTTCCTGTTCCTCAAGCCTTGCAAGTCGACTCGAATAATTCCCTTAGGCAAGTAAGGCGAGAAGCTACGACTTCGCGAGCGGAGGCACCGCAGACGGACTTACATACAGAGTCTCCTCCTCGCACTCAGATTGCCCGACCTCTACCCCGCTCTTCCTCTCCTGTCAATTCGACACTAACTAATCTGCCTCCGAACTCTGTCTCAGGTTCAATTCGATCTAGTTCCCCGGTTCCTCAGCCACAAGTGCAACCGCAATCTACTCTACCTGGTCTTCCAAGTTCGCTTCGGCCCCGAGTTAATCGCCGTCCGTCAAATCCGACACAACCACAAATCCCCCCATCGAATGGCTTGTCAGCAAACCTTATTCCGACACGTGTGCCTCTTTCTACGTCGCCTTTACGCATTCCCAAAGAAAATGTTCCTTCCACTGCTTCTCGCCCCTCTGCTGACTTCATACACACGTCAAGTCCACTTTCAGCCACGACAACCTCCGAGCTTCCTCAACCCGAGTCCCCTCCCTCTGTTCGATCTTACAACTTAGCACCTGTGCGAGAAGCTCCGCCTCCTCGCAGGGAGTACAACAATCGAGTGTCATTTTTTGATCCTGCCAACCAGGCTGCTTTGGACCGGCTTGTGTCAGGAGATTTTGCAGAGGATGAGGATGTGGGTGACGAAGAAACCTCACAGGCTACAATAGCGAGTATAGACGATATGCTGGAGGGATTTGAATGGGCCAGCGATGAACTTTTTGGAAGAAGGAACTCAATGGGGGCAGCAGATTTGGTGGGAGCCCGTCTATTGGACGAGCTGGTAGCTCTTGAGAAGGTGAACCACCACCAAGTTATTCCTTTGACCCACTAACTCGGATTGCAGGCCAATATACACTCTTTCTTGGAATCTGACGATCGTGTGGCTCTGGTTATGAACTTCCTGGATGAAGCTATTTCCGAAGTTGACGCCATGGACAGCTTAATTTCGTCATATAAGATCCATTTAAATGTTAGGCTTTGACATCAATCTTGCTGTATCTCCGAATCTAACAAATTCTATCACAGGCCGTCGGGGACGATATTTCATTTATCCAATCTCAACGCCGCGGCTTACAAGTTCAAACACAAAATCAACGCGCTTTGCTGAGCGAGCTCGAGAATCTCCTTGTACGCTTTTAGGCCTTGCCACCACACGTCTCACTGACATCAGGATAGCAAACCGTTCAAGTAGACCGCGAAGCACTTGTGACGCTCACTCAGGAATCCTTAGAAAAACCATCCGGAGTTCAGAATTTAGAACATGCAGCCACTGGACTTTATAAGGCTCTCCAAGCTGGTAAAGATACCGGTGTGTGGTAGATTTTTGCGCCTCCTCTCTCAAAGTCTTCATTTTTCGTAGATATGGCAGCTACTATGGAGCGATTAGACGAATACAGGACACATAACGCACAGTTCTGTAAACGTGTCTTTGATTATCTATCAATCGTGTGTGTTGCGCAGGTGAATTGTTTCTGTATAGTCATGAATCATATGCTTATGTTCTATCCAGGCGAAGATGATATTGGGTGGCGATAATGGGATTATCAGGCCTAATCGGGGGCGACCGGCTATCAAGAGCCATAAAGACATGGAGGCATACCTAGGTCGGTATGCTGGGTTAGTTCTCTACTTGAAGGAGATGGATGAGAATATATATTCAAAATCCTGTGCAGTAAGAAAATTTTAACGTCTCCTGACTTGCGTTGACGGATCTACGTCAAGGCATACTTTTCCGCTGCCAGTGATCTTCACAAAAAGCAGATGGGGAACTTGCTTTCGATTTACTCGGGACTGCTGAAGAGGATACCAGATGAAGACGCTGACCAGAGTTTGTGATCGATTTGTCAAGCAAACACGAGGCTCACTTACAGATAGATTTTGGGTCGAATGTTGTAACTGGTCAAAAAGGAGGAATTCGACGTGCTGGCACCATAGTCCGTTCGCCCATGGAGGGTCGAAAGGATCGAGATAAAGACAAGGAAAAGCCAGCCGATGAAGAGTATCGTGCATCAGAGGTGTGCTGATTTTGATCATGCCAATCTTGTCTCATAACAATATCAGGCCCTGGGTCTTATTCTGGAGCAAATTGCCCCTCAAGTCTACCGTGAAAAAGACTTTATTGCTGATTTCCTGC
Source organism: Rhizopogon fuscorubens (assembly GCA_002995455.1). Taxonomy (NCBI): domain Eukaryota; kingdom Fungi; phylum Basidiomycota; class Agaricomycetes; order Boletales; family Rhizopogonaceae; genus Rhizopogon; species Rhizopogon fuscorubens. Next base: position 2,593 of record PVYL01026943.1, on the reverse strand, counting down.
AGATCAATGATGCTGGTCTTACGTTTGCTGACTATGCCGGGCTGGACAATTATTTCAGGCGGCAGGCAGCACGAAGTGCTGGTTTAAGCCAAGCAACTCTGAAGCTCGTACGCGGCGCCATGGACCTAATTTTTGGCTTTTTACCCGCCGAGCTGAAGCAATGGATCGATACTGCTATTGCAAAAGACACCTTGTATGCATTTGATTTTCTTATGAGAGATGTTAATCATTTCACCGACAGGCAGGTGATTGGAGTGATGGTCTGCTTGGAGCGCTTTCTAGCCGATGCCAATGGACGTGAGAATACTTTCTTTCTTCAAATGCTAGACAAACACCATGCCAGGCTGAAAGCATTCTTCGACCGTCATGTTGTACGTCGCTGATCCCGTTGATGGATGATTACTACTCACGACAATTTACAGAATCAACAAATCAAGACGATCGAGGAAACTAAGCTCACGAGCAAAAAGCGAAAAGGGGTTGCCCATTTTGTGAAGTACTTCCCGATCTATGTCAGCCGCATTGAACAGCAATTAGTGGGCGCGGATGACTTGGGAATCAGGACCAACGTCGACCTCGCTTATGAAAAGGTCGTGCACAGCATGTTTGAGTGCCTTAAGCACATGGCTACACTAGATGGTGAGGATGAAGACAAGGGCCAGCTAAATTATCACGTACTCCTTGTTGGTAAGTGGACTCCTAGTCTGCTACTCATTTTGTTAATGACTGGGTTGCAGAGAATATGCATTACTTCATCGCGGAAATGTCTCAGCTGGAGCTAAGCTCTGTTTCTGGGTTTTTGAAGGAGGCGGAAGCAATTTATAATGAGAATTTGCACGCCTACGTCAAGATCGTCCTCAGACGTCCTTTTGCAAAGATAATTGTGCGTACAGCGGTCTTTATTTGCGAACACTGGCCTGATCTCTTCATCTGCCACCTAAGGATTACTTCGACGGTGTCGAGCGGCTACTCACGACTACTGCCCCGACGGACGTCTCAAAGAACAGCAGCTATAATAAATCTCAACTGAAGAAAGTTGTCAAGGAATTTGATGGCAAAGACATCCGCAAACATATCGACGCCCTGTTCAAGCGCGTTGAGAAGCATTTCACTGAAGCCGAAGAAAATGCGACAAAAGAGGAAAGCAGCGGTATTGCCTCTGGCACAGTCATGGTTGGCGTGTGGAAAGTTTGTGAAGAGGAACTGCAGAGGCTGACAGAAAACTTCAACAAACGGATCTCACAGTGTTATGTGGATAGTGGTATCTCATTAGAGTATACTAGCGTCGACGTGGAGTCGTCTTTTAAACGTCACCGCCTTGGATCATGATTTATCGAGGATGCATTACCCTTTAACCGTATACTGAATGCACATTGTACAGTACACACGTCTATACAATATCATCCATTGTTCTTGTTGCAAGAAAACAGAAATAAAAAATAAAAAAAGTCATTTGTATTTCGGTAAGTTGGCAGACCAGAATCCTCAGCAAACCCTTCAAGCGGCCTATGAATGTGCAGAAAAGCACTTTACTGGGTGGCGGGGCCGGAAACTGGTTCTGCAGACTTCCTTTCCTGCTCGCCGTTGTGGTTAACCACAGCACCACTGGCATACGCAGCTGTTCTTGCAGTAGCATCGGAGGAACCGGTTTTAGAAGAAGAAAGTTTTGACAATCCTCCCACAACGGGAGAACCGTAAGCAGTCCAAAGCCCCTTGATACTCTCGAGCGAGTAAGTTCCGTAGTACTGCTGCCCAGACTGGCCGTCGCCCGCAGCTTGAGGTCGTATGGCGATGGGTGTCTTGTTCAAGACGCTCCACAAGAAGTCGATAAGCATGGAAATGCGTGACTGAAGAAAAGCGAGAAGATTATTCTGAGCAGAAGCAATGCCGGAATCTAATTCCTTCTCGTTCTTGGCGCAATAGGGTTCAAGGTAGGCTTTGTAGATGTAGGTTGAACCCTGTCTGTTTGTAAAAATCTGAGTGAGGATGCGGGAGATGAATATTCACCTGGGTCTGCGGAAGAGAGATGTAGAGCAAGAAAAGAGTTCGTATTTCCCAATAAAACGGCAACCTACACAGTAATAGGAGTGAATAAGTTTGAGATGAGCAGAAGTGTAACAAACCATGATACGAATGGACCTATTGTGGACTCCGCCGCAACGAAAGCCCCAATTACCGCCCAATACATTGAGAGATCCTGGAGTCCACTAGACAAGGGGGAGGAGAGAGCCTTGTAGGTAGAATAGCTTGGGAGCAGAAAAGCAAACCACGCGCTGGTTTAAGTATAGTCAGCGGACTTATGACAGGGAGGAATTGACAAAAATATTAACCAAAGCAGATGGGATATCATAGCCATGAACATGATGGGTTCCTCTCCGGGTTTTGAATAACGTCAAGCTTTTGCTGGTTGAGTGATAAAATGGTGGAAAGCGAGTTTGCGGACGTCTGTTATGGAGTCTTATGGAGGCTTTCCAACTGGCACTTGTTATCTGTTGATGGCAGGAGTCACTGCTACGTAGCACTGTATCCAGTCTGAGACGCCACGCAGTCGAGCAACCTAACGATTACATAATATATCCCCTTTTAGATGGCC
>PVYL01024656.1:1603-13329 GCA_002995455.1 Rhizopogon fuscorubens | reverse complement strand
CTTCAACGCTGTCGTTTTGAAATTTGACGATAGGGTTCGATCAGCCCATAACCTATACCACCACTCTCGCTCCTCTGGGGTGCTGAAACACCATGATCCCGTTGAGGCCGTGATGTCCTCCCGGATGAATCCTGCTTGCAAGGCCCAGCTCACCAACCTCCTTCCCGCATCTGGTTCTCCCCCGTTAGCGCGTGCTACACGCTGATACGTATCCATCCATTCCTGCATTCCACTAACCTTGGGATACCATGACATCGCTGCGAAATCTGTCTCCCTCGCTGCGACGATACCACCAGGCTTCGTAACAGCCCTCATCTGCATCAAAGCCTCAGGCACTCGCCGACGATCGATATGCTGCAACACCTGATGCACATGCACGATATCGAATTTGTGATCACCAAATATCTCCCCTAGTTTGAAGATATCCCCAACTCGAAACTCGGCGTTCGTCACACCCTGCGTAGTTGCTAGGTCGCGCGCCTTGGTAAGGACGTCTCCGGGGGCAGGCTCGATGCCTGTGACGTGTCCTTTGGGGACCAGTCTCGCAAAGCCAACGGTGATCGTTCCTGGGCCACAGCCTATGTCAAGGATGTGCATGTCATCTCTGATGTGGGGGAGGAGGTAGGCGGCTGAGTTTTGGGCGGTACGCCAGCTGTGCGATCGGAGCACGGACTCGTGGTGCCCGTGGGTGTAAACAATGTTACTTTCTTGCATGGCCGCGTTGAGCCTGAGTAACTTGAGCGCAAATGAATAGGAGGATGGTGACGATAAGAACCTTGCTGCTGCTTGGCAACCAAGAACAAATTATTTCTGTTGTCTCCGGGATCCTTTTTTATAGAACTTCGACGGTTCTTCCCGGGCCGCGTTCCCCGCGTCTCAACTCATTTGGAGTCATTCCCTGTGTTCCTTTTATGTTCCATTGAAAAATGTGCGTTATACAGTTACTCAGGCTGTTGAGCAACGAGGAAAAACCTAGAGTCTGAACAAACTATAAAAGTACTTTCCTATCAGCCAAACCTTACCTCACTTTTGGAGTACCTACTATACTTGATGATGTCACTTATCTCCAGAGGACCGAAAGCCAAGCAACCAGTCACCATGAGGCAAATTCTACCAAGATCCGAGCATATCGCTTTAATGCCATCGTCGTGCTTTCTTTTACACACACACCCACTCATATCTACACGCTACTTACACGTTCCGCTTTTGGTTCTCAGCCTGTACTTGTACTCTTAGCTTTCGACGATGCTTTCTCTCAAGTCTGCATCCAAGACTCAAGACTTATTATCCTGAATCAGTCTCGTTAGTCTGAGCTTGAGAAATTCCATGGACGGGCAAGTAAAAGTAACCGCCGAGCTTGCTTGCTTGAGCAGCATCAGCTTTTCTTGGGTAGCAAGTCGTAAGTGAAATGCGACCGCTCAGATCACGGATTTCATCTACTTTTCATGCCAGAAAAGTGATCCAAGGCACTGCAGTCTGCGGACAAGCATGGCGTACAATTCCAAAGCCGACCTAAGCACCTTAGCAACTCATAGCGACGAGACAAGATGTGTACCCATCTTCAGATGAGACGGCAGCGCACACGGCGAAGTTCCACAGTTACATGCAATGCCTTCCTGCAAGTGACCAGCCTCGACATCAACTCGGGTATCTCCTACAATGCGACAAAGAGCCTGATCTAATCATCCAACTCCCGCATGCTGTCGGAGAAAAAAATGATTAATCCGTCCTTCTTCTCTTGTTCCAAAACACTCACCGCCAGCGCACCAGACTTCGATCAAGGTGCATAATCAAATAGGTAGACGATCGTAAGCCCTGCGTGGCGATTCCATAAAATTGTTCTTAAGCCTTGATATCGCCGCCCTGGTTGACGCAGCAGGCGTCACTTCATGCATACTTTTGGCCGACTTCGCGAACGGGAATCCATGGCGCATAATACATGGGGTGTATAGAGCGTGACTGAGAATTTGTTGCGCTACCGAATGTGAGGTAGTCGCGAATATGCAGTGGATCGCAGGAGACGATGTGGACTTCGCAGGACGAGTAGGAGGAAGAGGAAGAAGAAAGACGTGGCCTGGATGCTGGCGAAGTACTTGTATAGTGAGTTGCATTAGTACAGTTCAGGGCGCTCGTGAAGCACTTCTAAGGATTTTTTGTTGACATCTATCTCTTTCGTTGGAAATCTTTTGGGTATTCCGTAGGACAATGCTCCGATCAGAATCGTCGACTGCGAGCCCCAAATGTGCAGGACCTTCATGTGAAGATGTAGAATTTCTGCTTCGATTCCTCTGAAATGAGGTCAGTCGGATGGGCTACGGTCCGACCTTACTGATCGGATAGAGCATGCAATGGTGGGCTAGATGGTTGGCACGTGTGCTGTGTCGTAAAAGAAGATAGACCCAGCTACTTATTGCAAGTTCATGCGTTCGGCGCAGCCTCCTGGAGGGTGCAAAGCACGTCAGAGTCGCAAAGTCCATGGACCATAGCCTAGCTCCCTGTAATTCAGTGCATGCGCGGATATTGGTCGGTGAATGAATCCAATAAGGCGACGTAAGTGTTAAACGTGTTGATGAAGTAGGGATGACTCGCCGACGTTAACCACACGGACTCATCAATTGGCGAATTTGAAGTGGACTGGATGTGATTGATTGATTGATTGATATAACACAAACTGATTGACTTGACAGCACGAAAACAAAAGCGATGAGAAATCAAAAGAAAATTGAAATCCGATAACAAATGCAGGCAAAAAACGGGAGATTGTGGAGTATAGTGTGATGCGTTCTGATATGCTAAAATGATAAGGAAATGGGCCGGTGAAAGACGGACAGGAGCCGATGGCGAGTCGAGTCGAAGCACCGACCAACGTCGTGGGGATGGTCCCAACAAATGCACATGAAAAAGGGACCTGTCCTCGGCCTCTGCACGGTACCACATGACAACGTGGATTCCTCTCGCCAATCTGGACTACTTACTCTCCAACCTCCATATCCCTATCCTCTTCCTTCATCCCCGCAGAAGACGCACTCCTATGTTCGGCAGCAGCATCGGCCGCTTCTCTCAATTCCGCGTCTACATCCGCATCACCTTCACCATCTGCATCTGCGTCTGCATCTGGATCAGTGTCGGGGTTGGGGTCGGAGTGGGGAGATGGGAGGTGCTGTGCTGAGAGCCGGGTGTTAACTTAACTAGGGGGGGGAGGGCGAGGAGGGTCACCCACCAGAAGACACCACACCCCGTCGCCTTCTTCCTGGATCTTCATCATCTGTCGTCTGTAGTGTAGCAATCGCAGGTGGGGAAGGTGGTTCACGGGTTCTATCTTTCTCCTTCTCACGTTCACTTTCCCGTTCCCGTTCCTTTGCGGGTCCACCCGCGCGCTTTTTCTCTTGCACAGGCGCAGAAGGTGCCAAGGAAGACGCTGACGCCGAGGCTCCAAACACCTGTGTCTGTGATTGTGATTGCGTCTGTCTCTGCGACCCCCCATGTCCGATAACACCCATGGGAATCGTATCCGTACGGTGCAATCGTGCCACACTACCGGCGCCGGTAGTTGCGCTTGCATCTGCGGTCCCTCGCCGCTCTACACGCTTCATTTTTTTTCTGCAGCGGTCACACACCGTTCCGGGTCCTTCAGGCCCAGGCCCCCATTTCTCAACGCACTTGCCGTCTTTGTACCGCCCCGCATGCCCGCATTGCCGGCAGATGCGCTGGCCATGGGCATTAGTGCCCGGGTATGACGTGGGCGCATTTTGGATATTGGGTGGTGGGGCTGGTGGGAGGAAAGGAGCACTGATGTTGATGGGCGTAGGTAGGGGAGAGCCGTTTTGCGCTGGCAGCACATCGTCAATCTAAGGTGTCCCGTTGTGTAACTTTTTTTAACGAAAAGGTACGCACTGATATTGGCACTGGACCCGGGCTTTCCCTTCTTTTGGGGTGCGCCCGTAACAGGGGGAGCGAATATATGAGTCTGGTACGTCCTGATCTCGCCAGGCTGCTCTAATGGACCCACAGGGATACCTCCCCTGGATTGCTGATGCGCAGCTAAGACGGTGCGGGGCGACTGGGATTGTTGGTCTCGAGCACTTAGAGCTCCTCTTTCGTCAGTAGCAGCGTCAAGGAGGAGGTCATCGATATCCTGCGATGTAGCACGAATACTAGAGTGGCTGCTTGAGCGAGAGTGTGAATGAGATTTGTGATGTGGTTGGATGATGAGATGGCGATTGTGATGCTGGAGTTGTTGGAGGTGAGGAAGCTGTTGGGGGTGTGAATTTGGGTCGAGGTCGCGTCCGCGGGATATGGAGGTTGTCTATGAAATGTGAGGAGATAAAATGGAGATAATAAGGGAGACTTACGGAGACAGGTGGCCTGAGATCGTATTCGGCACGCTCATTGCGTGGACGCTTAGAAGGGGGCTGCGGTGGTGCAGCAAGATAGGCAGGGTCATCGAAGCTGCCTGAACGAGGGCGCACACCCCGAGTGGAAGGAGGAGGAGGAAGAGAACCTGGTGGCAGGGCATTGGATGTGAGTGACGAGGAGTAACGATGAGCTCTGTGATAAGGCCGTTGTGGGGGGTCTACGGTGATTGATGGATATGCAGAGAAGGGGGAACGCTCCTGTTGAAGTTGAGCGGGGATGGGGGTAAGGACGAGATGACCGCCTGTATCTTTAAGGATACGCAGGAAGCCAGCCCGTGCATCTGCAGCACGAGCTTCGATGGTGGCAAGATATTTATTGAGTTCATCATAAGACTCAGAAATAACGCGTCTGCGTGCTTCAGCCTCGTCCATCTGACGTTCAGCATGGGCGGCACGTGCATCTGCCTCTTCCATGATGCGGCATGCCTCGGCTGTGAGGGGTGCACCATTGACTGTTACGGCCCGAAACTCGGAGAGAAGACGTTCTGCTTTTTCGAGACGCTTCTTTGTATTGTTGAGTTCTTTTGTGAGCCTTTCGGTGTCACAGTAGCTATGATGGAGGAGACTGGCGAGCTGAGCGTTGGAATGACTACTGATATTTCCATTTGGAGAGGACAGTGGGGGGGAGGTGATATGATTGGCGATCACAGCTGAGCCAGGCTGTGGCGAGACAGACATGGTAGGGGGAGGTCGTTGACGTTGACGTTGACGTCGACTATGACGGGGACGTTAGGGACGTTGTTTGTCGTTAGGTGTCGCGGATGTTGATTAAAACTAAGGGAGTGGGGACAGGGCCATCATGGGGAGTTGCGAGACATATGGGTGGGCTTGATAAGAGGTGTTTTTCCTTGCAGTCGCGCTCCCTGTCACGGGGTGCGTCACTGTCACCTGCATCATGCCGGTAGCAGTGTCAGCCGGGTTAATCTTGCGTATAACATCAGATTAGCTACGTCCCGCTCAACTCCCAAGAACAAAACGTTGCCGACGCACATCATTTCTAAATGAAGTAAAGCCCACCTTCCTAATTCGGATCAGTCGCACTCGGCTCATCAGTGACGCCATGGACCCCAGCCACTTCATTCATCCCGCCACGACCACCTATCGTCGTCAGCTGTGACATCACCCCTCCCGCCTCTCGTCACTGCAGTTTGGGGTCCTGCCTCGTGTCGGCGCTCGTTACGACTTCCCTCGGATCCTTTCGGGCGCCCTTCAATTCATTTACACACCTGTCCTCCCGCGCTCTTCGGTAAACCCGCCTCGTGTAGTGCTTCCTCCCGCCTCGTGTTTTCCTTTTTCGTCATCAAAATCCCATCCCTCCCTCCCGATTCCTCCCGCCCTCCGCCTAATGTCCTACAACGTCGGCCAATTCTACCCCCGATTGGCCATCCATGGTTCCGAACACCATGTACCTTTTATCTCCTCCGAGTCTGACCCATCGACTTCCCGAAACGAGGCATCCACGAGGCCCGCACCGCCCGTCCACGTCCACGTTCTTGTGTTCTATGTTTACACCCGCCCTTGATGAATCCGGTCCGTGACATTTCCCAAAACACGCCGCACCCCTGCTGCATGTATTCGAGAAGGAACAGCCAGGATTCCATCCACCAACTTAAACCTTCTTATTTTCCACCTTTTCCGTCTTCTGACTTCCCCTTCTGCCTCGTTTTCCCTTGTCATTTTTGCTCCCAAATCGTCCGTCCGGTGCCTGGGCTTGCCCTCTTCCACCCCGTGCGGCATCAGCGCTACCTAGGCCAATACCCTGAGTAGTCCATCATCCTGTTCGCTTTGGTGTATGCAACATGCTTGTTTTCCGGCTTTCATTGATCATTCATTATCTACCCCCTTCTATCCTTGTGCCGGGATCTTCAATCTCTTCAATCGGCACAGCCCCTACCTAGTCTGGACTTCCAAATCGCCCACACAACTTAGTACAATGTCTATAATATCACTTTCCATAGCTCGTGTCCTCCTCGAGGTTCAGTTACCTTGTCCGCAATGCCGAGACCCTTCCCAGTACTTCGCTCCAGCTGCCTGCAGAATTGCCACATAGTGGCTGTGCATCATTCCATCCGAATAATTTAAAAACTCGTCCAAGCCTCCGAATGTTGACCATGGTGCGCCCATCGGTGATAACTCGCGTTCAGTGTTCTCATTTACCGTAGTGTACGTTAGCCTGTAGCCACGGTGAGTTTTATGAATTTGGCAAGGTTCTGTCACCCCAGCGACGTCGCGTTACCCTCCCCGCTTTACGCCTGAGCAATGGAATCTTGACAGCGTGCCGCCTGATGGCAGTTCTACTTCAAATATGAACCGTCATGCGCGCTATGTATTCCATGCTCTACTTCACCCCTTTGGGCCTATGAACAATGGAGCTTAATCGCATTCACCGCAGCATCCAATTTAACCTCAACTGATCTGATCCACTTCAGGCAAAACTGGATACCGCGGTGAAAACTCGTGGGGACCATTAATTTTTCAGATACCTTATCCATAGTAGGTTAATCGCTGTTCACTGCAGTGCATGGGCTTGTGGGGAAGCAACTCGTCCCGAGTCCCGCTCCTTATCAAGCAACACAGCCGTTGGAGCCCCCGTGAACCATTTTGCTGATGTGGCATACCTATGGATCAATTGGACACGCGATATTATTCTGCTGTTCCAGCTCTCGAGACTGGACGGCATTTGAAAATATTCGTCACGGAAGAAATTCTTCGGCTTTCAAACATCTGTGCGTGTTCGCGCGCTATGCGTACGAACTAAGCAATTTTGGTGTATTTTTTATCGATTGACAGAGCCGTCGGTGCATCCCATTTCCTATTGGCATGGGATGAGCGACGTGTTCAGCCTCCCACACCGAACGGCACCGTATATTCAATGTCTCGATAATTATTCCCGGCCTCCAGGAACTAGCACGTCATTGTGCGTGCGGTATATGGCAGTATGATAATCCTGGTACGGACATCTCATTCACACTGATGATCTGATATACTCACAATCACAGAATTTCATTGCTCACCTCGATGATGGGTGTAAACGCGATGAAAACCGCCGACCAGTACCCAATCTCATGCGTAGTGGTTTTTTGATCTTCAACGTTGTCAAATATCGCTGCTGATCTTGACCCCTCCACTCTGAACACCGATCATATTTTGTTCATATGTCAACCTAACTTTAACAGGCGCCTCCAGATAAGTTAGGCAGCCTGGCGAAAAGGTAATCTCAACGCTCGCATGCACACACGCACGCACTACCAAATATCCGACTTGGTCGCTCCTCCGATGTCAGCCACCCTTTCGACATTTTTCTTGCGGGACTCCTGATGCGGTCCATTCTGGGATTTACGAGACATTATTTATGATCTTGGATGGCAACCTGTGAAGTTGCCTTCGCTCGCACGGTTTTTCTGCCCCGGATCTTCTTTCTTTGTCCAGGCTAGACCTAGATGAACATTGATGCGTGCCCCTGAATCAAGCACTAATTTGTGTTGAAGTTAGATGGTCAATTTGTGTCAATCTTGGCTCATCACTTTTGGTTCGATGATTTGTGAGGCAGACTGACATAAAAATTGCGTCGACGCGTCCACATCATATATTATATGCACTCTGACTTCAGATCTCCCACGTCCACGGAATGTTCATCTCAACCTCAAGAATCGAAACGTTATGCTTGTCAGGATCTGGGACTTACACCAAATCCACCAATACCCATTTGTTATGCCTTCTTTCTACAAACGGCATCGAACTATCCAATTCATGTTGCTACACCCCTCTCAGGCTCGTCTTCTTTTATTCCTGTTATCCTCACAACCAACCCACACTCTCTCATCTCGGCAAATCCCATCATACATTCCGCAGTCACGCCTGACATCATCGTTTGCATTGCGGCATACGCATTGCACGAATATAATATAACCATGGCATCAGCACTTTCCCGCTTTCAGCGCGCTGTGGAGCTCAAACCATGTGCAACTCACCACCAACGTTTTCATCTGAACAGAACGCGCTCCCATCACTGCTAATTGGATGACATGTAAGAAGCTCACGTTTCAGATGCCGCATGCCTATCGCGTTTCATTCCGTGACACCTGCACTATTACTCGATCAGGCAGTATTTCGTTATCAGGCCACATCGCGCGTTTCGTTGGCTGTTTTTTTTGGATTTCCAAGAGAAAATCTGGCAGGTGTGCGTGGCCGGGGTGATTTTAATGGTCTGAATTGGGGCCCCGAGCGTAGACACCACTGCCTCGTGTTTGGCGCATGTACGTGAACTAGGTCACGGGGATGGGCGCTCATGTGTCCATCTGTCCGACGGCGTCGTTGCTTCCCACTGTTATCTCATCATATTTTCTGTATTTGTCAAAGAATTCGTATTCCTGATCAAAACCCATGGTATTTTTGCTTGAACTTATCAAGATGTGAGTGAAGGGAGAAAATGGCTTGAAGAGGCCCGTGTCAGAGTCAGGTGATCTTCTAAAACTTCATGATTCATAATGCATACTTCAAAATTTGAATCTGAACCGGGTCTAAAAAGATAACGGCGCCTCCTGAATAACCCGGTAAACCCCTTCAAATCTAGACATCTTCCTTCCGCTCTTTTGATGGCTTCTAACACGGTAGCACTCGGCTGAGGGCCAATTCTGCCCGACAGAAATGCGCATCGTGCGATGAATTCAAGATTTTGAACCTTATTGTCTAGCTCTCCATTGCGGTGTAACATCATCGGAAAGGGGCTTTGATGCGGCTGACTGACTGAATAGCCCAACGGTGATGCGTGCCGTATCCCGCCAATGTGTTTGCTGGCAATCTCGTCACTGCCAGCCTTTTCAGAGGGGGTTACTTCTGGACATCTCAGCTGCCACACCATACGACATGTTCCCCCTGTCGAAGCGGCGTCTGAGAGGCTCTAGCTGCGAACTTAGCCAAGTGACAATTGAGCCTGGTCTCCGCCTTCGCATCGCCTCAGCAGCTGTGGATTCTTCAATAGTCGTGGAAAGTTTCAAATTGCTTCTGTAGTCGTTTGACTATTTTTGTTTTATGGCTTATTGTCCTCGAGGTCTCTTGCGCCATTGGTTCTCGTGATTCTCTGTTCGGCCGCGTCATGTCCGCCGGGTTGGATGCTCTGCACCTTGTTTGGAACCGATTCACCAGCGTAGTTTCGTGGTCGAAAACAGGCGGGTGGTTCTTTTAAATACCCCCATTCAGTTTATTATTTTGCTGTATGGCCGCTGAAATTATCTCAGTGCCTCTCCCTCACTGCAAGGTCGACTAAGGATGTGATAGTCAATTCCAGACCAAGTTTATGTCCAGTCACCAGCGTCCACAAGCTCACTAATTCTCTAACAATAATCGGCCTTACCATTCCCCGTGATCAAACCATACTGCAAAACAAGTAAGTCCGTCGCTGAATGACAGTATTTAAATATCAAGCACCCAGACTGAAAGTCCCACAAACGAAACAACGCTGGCAAGGTTCTGGCCCATAATAAAGTTCTCACGACAGGCCTGGAATCCGTCCGCGCAGTTCTGATTGTGATTGACATGACTCCACTCCACTCATCCCGCCGCGTGCCATGCATGCCCGCGGCGACGAGCCTCGTGCTCCTCCGCATGTTCCAATTTCATGTGGAGGAGTGCCTGCTGTGTCCCAGGACCATTTCATGCTTCTGCTGGTCGAGGGTAGAGGGTCGTCACGCCCAATGGAACATTTCCTGTGTCCCAGGAGATCCAGGATCTCAATTTGAAATATATAATGAAAAATGGCTGACAAGCGATCCTCCCGCGAAAGTCCATGATAATCTCTCAGCTACGCTCGGCGGGGATATAGTAGTAGACGATACTTGCGCACAAATTCATACCCTTTACAAGAAATTAATACTTCCCTCGGTTAATTCAAGTTGTCATGGTTCGATTTTTTTTTTTTTCCATGTCGTGTTATTTGTTGACTATGTCATTCTTCGACGTGGTAGATCCTGCTTGACGAAGTGCATGTGCCCTCAGAAGGCTTTATCGCGACCTCCTGGCGATATATATACGTCTACTGAGAAGATTCTAGTCCGTTACGGCAGCCTGTTGCGTTCGATAAACTTGAAGTTCGACTTCACTACTCATCGTATCGCCCCTTATTCCTGCATCGTGTTCGGATGTATGTAAATGTACAAAACGTACAATTTTTATTAGTCAGGAGTCAATACATTAAATTATAATCACCCATGATGTCGCTCACTCATCCGCTAATAAAATCAGTAGGGCCCCAAAACTCATCAGGCTCAAGGTCCTCCATCAGCTCATCTACCAAGACGAGCAGATAAGGGATATCGACATCTTTGATGACGCCCACACCACCCGGATACCATATTTTCCTTTCCTCATAGGCCCATTTCCACCTCTGTACAAGAAAAAGTATAGATGTCAGCCCTCATCAGCCGCCAGGCGATAGGAAAAATGAGCACTCACAATGTATCGAACCAATTCCTTATCCTTAGGAATCACTGCTTTCCACTCCTCGTCTGCGGTGCAGAATATTCGGTAGGAGTCTAGCGCATACCGACCGATGCCTGGATAGTGTGAGATGGGCGTGGGCGGATAGGGTATGGTCGTTTTGCGATAAGAACGTGAACAAGACGACCGTTTTCTTGGATTCGTGTAAGTCGGTGCAGTAATTTTGGATTTTGTGGCGATTTCTAAGCGGCAGTTGGATACCCGAAGAATGTCGGAAGGTGGATCATCTAGGTAGTGTTGCGACATCGCCTTTAACCATGCTGCACGTTTGTTGTAGAGGCCCAGTGGGCGCAAGATATTCACGAGGTCGGCGTTGTCTGCTTTGTTGCAAAACATATTAGGATCGATACTAGAGGGTGATGTTTCAAAAGATACCGTTGATAATATCATATGGAGTCGACCACCGGTTCATGAGCTTCCAAAAAACGGGGATGGCACATCGACCGGTAGTCACATTCAGTAAGTTGACGGCAATCATGAGCTGCCAGGGATTTCCAGAAACAGCCTCTGCAACGAAAAAAATATATAGTATGTACGGTTGAGATAATGATTAAATATCGCGAGAGCAGTACATGCCTTGTATCAGAATTGGTTTGGCGTTTGCGATATATCTGATGAGATCATTGAATAGGTCTTGATGGTAGGAGGGGAAAGCGGCTATATAGTTATGTGTAAAGAGGTTTTCTGATGGAAGTAAAGAAGGTATCCATGGTTTATCAGGTTGGGTAACATAAGAGTCTAGTTTCGAGGTTAACAACGTGGTAGCATCTGTACTGTGTCCATGGATTGTAGGCAGTCGTGTTGTCGTGTTGCCCG
>PVYL01021860.1:1696-14164 GCA_002995455.1 Rhizopogon fuscorubens | reverse complement strand
CCTCCCGCCGGTGGTGTCGGATGGCATGGGCAACGAGAACCCTCAGTCAGACATTGGGGTTTTTCCATCGCGTTCGGGCGATTACCTTGGTCCCGGCCCCCAGGCGTCTTCAGCAACCGCCAATCTGCTCAGGATATGATTGGTAGTTCCATCCCAAACAAGGCAGCCACGGCGTATAAGCGATGGGCGGAGCAAGAGTCGTGAAAGATCTGAAGAAGCGCCGACATGTGCCAAATGAGGCTGCAGTGGACTTTTCTGGGGTATTTTCACTGGACGCGCCTGAGAAAAGACTGAAACTGGAGGAATTATCAGGCGTTGAATAAGAAACATTCCTTGGCTAGGCACAGGTGAATTTCTTTAAATCTTCAATCGTTGTTGTCATTGCTTCGTGGCGCCGCGTATCCCGTGACTTCCCCACGAGGTTGATGGAATTGAAGTCACGGATGCAACGAAATTTCCTAACTCCTTTTTCCCTCAAATTCGCAAGTTGAACAAAGTTCGTGGGCATAATCATTGCGACTCGATAAAAATAATTTGAAGACAAATATCAATTTATACATGACTGGGTTCCTACAATACTATACATTTGACCAACGGGGATACTTATCATGATGATTGATGGGATATCGTGCATAAAGGGTACCAGCTTCTTGACTCGTTACATATGATAAGATGCTTTCACGATCTCGAGCATCCTGCCCAGGGCGATCAAACCAAAGCTCTGAGCTCCAAACATCCCCGGATCTTCCTCCAGGGCACTTTCTGCCACGCACCACGCCGCCCAACAGCGCTTGAATGTTTCCGCCATCTCTCGCAGTTCCATGTCGTCGAACTCTTCGCGGAAGGTCCAATCATCGTAATCTTCGTCATCTTCGTCGTCATACGTTCCCATCTCCGACGCCCCCAAGTCCTTCACCTGGAGTTCTGCCCTGACCGCACGAACGAGTTCGTGTGTCTAGAAAAATCTTCAAGAAATCTGTGGCACAGAAGAATACTACGCTTACCTGCAAGTTCATCGCAGAAACAGCGTCCCGCCGGCGACGATGATCAGACCAATTGGCCATGATGGTCCCGCTCACCAATTCCGCTTCCGAAACGTGACTAAGTTTCTTCTTAAGAATTGTGTGCGTCTCCCCGATCCCCATCAGCTGTTCACTATATGCATCGAGTAAAAATTCCATCTCCTCAATTAACTCCGGAGTCGGATCGGGCAATCCTGAGAGGCCAAGGCTAAGAAGGCTCATATGAGAGAAGGCCTCCCGCACTATGTCCCCATCGGACGGAGAGTATTCCTCATTCCACTCTTCAGGCATCCAATTCTTCACTGGTACACGGCGGAAGAGTACGCCGAGCAGCTTCGTGCTGTTATAATACTGCTCTCTGTTGCCAAGATCAGCACCTTCTTTGGCCAGAAAATCAGGCCTGGCTGTACCCCGTCGAAACTTCGGTAGGTCGTTGAAGTTGACGGGAGTGCCGGTCTTTGGAAAATCAACTGCGTGTGAGGCAAACATTGCCAGATCTAAGCATTCCTTGCAACTCGGATCATTCATGTCAGAAAACCTGAGGTGATGCGTAGCGATTTGACCGACAAGGTCCGCCTCAATCTAAGTTCACAATTCATTTTGTGATAATCGAAAGGTAGATGAGACCCACATAGTCGAAAACGAAGTCCACGACATCGTTGATGCCACATATGTGATCTGTCTTCTTGATGGGCAATGACTGGTATTCTCCAGGCTGGTAGCAACTCGCTGGCAGTAGATCCGGCTGCAGGACGGTCAGACATGAATGGATGCATCAAAAAGTAGCTTACATCGAGAATGAGGTTGAAGTCATCGCCATCAAGGTCGCCCCCACCCAGACACGATGCAAGCGCTCGCTGTCCCCTGTCGAAATTATAATTCAGTGTTCTTTGTTCCAAGTACGAGATACAGACTTACTTGCATGAAAATACCACCACATTTTTTAAGTGCTCCAGCTCTGGTCGTCGTACGGCTTCCACAACCTGCATGTCGCCTGGGTGAATTTGTGGGCTGCGTGTGATGGCGACCTTGCCCGTGATGGGCTCGTGAATTCCCTTTCTTTCATCGAACACAGTTGCGTAAATCTCCCCTTCCTCTAGGCAGTCCCACTCATCAGAAACGCCAAGCAAAGTGTACGAATCCGGTACTTCGATATGAGCGCGGTACTTCAACTCCCGCAAGATGTGTGTCTCGGCGCAATGTAGGACGCTGTCCATCAGCTCACTGGCCCACTTAGGCGATTCTTCCTGGGACAAGTCATCCGTGTAGCCAACGTCTAAATGCAGAAGGTTGGACAAGTTCGAGAGGAGAGATGGAAGATGGTAAGATCCTCCCATTCCATGTTGTTGGATAACTTTCGAAGCATCGATGGATGACGATCGGACAGATTGGGCTCTTTTAATCTCATCATCCTGCAGCTCGATGATTCGATGAGTGTTCACCCCCAAGAACTCCATAAGGACGATGAGTGGACGATTGAGGAACATCGCTTTTGGCCTTGCGGATGTCGATTGAACATCGAACGTTAAGTTTTCCTTTGCGTCAAATTTGATTTGCGAAGGACGAAAGCAAACGAGCTTGCCGGGAATAGTCGGATCTTGGACAACCATGCCTTTGGCACCACCGAGACGAAATTGGAAGGCGGATGGAACGTTTCGCAGTTTCGCAGGTCGCCTCTTCCCTCCCTGCAAAGACCGCCATATGTCCTTTGCAAGCTCAACTGATATGGGGCTGCATCCGTCCGTCATAACCTTACCAGAAGGTGAAGTTATGTCGGGGTAGTGGAAATCCACTTCTTCTGGAGTAAGTGTCATGGACGGATCAGTGCCCGAAAAGGCTTGAGACCATCGCGCGGCCAGACGAGCGGGATAATGGTGTAGTTTGGTAAAATCACCCTAACGATCGCGTTCAGTTAACAATATCAAGCAAAGCTGATAGCGACTCACGAGGTTTGTCCGGATTGAATCTGCATTCACGAGTGCCCCACTTTCATCATAGAACGGCACCATAAACCACACGGAATGTTCCTTCAAACCGCTCATAGAATATCCCAAGAACTCGAAAATGCGTCCAGCGACACGATAGCCATTCAAGAGGATGGGTCGATATCTCTCCCTCAAAAGTTCCGTGATGGAAGAATCAAAGTCCCTACGAAGCTTCGCTCGATTCTCCTCCTGGAAGGTGACACGTAGGAAGCACTCATGATTGCCGTAGCGGCGCAAGACACTGTTAGACTGGTCTGGGAGGGGTCCTTCTAAAATATACCGCGTCGGTGTTAGGATGAGGTGGTAAGATAAGTAAACCCCGCTCTGCGGTGCAGGAGCTAGAAGACGACGAGGCTTTTGACGTTCTTTGATGTGCTCTTGAATTACTTGGTCGAGAAGACGAGTCAAATTATCTTGGTTAGATTGCCATTGTGCCCGGCGCCTGTTCCGTCGACTTGGGCGGTGTCCTTCGTGCTCGGACACAAAAGACCGAAAAATTTCTGGTGCGTCAGGACCATGATTAGTTTGCAGTGCGGTGATGGCCTCCTTCACTAAAAGTATTTCCATCGGACTAAGGACAAAATTTGCAACAGCCTTTTCCACCTCGAACCCAAGCTCGTATGGTACCTGCGAGAGAAACTCATGAAGCTCCTCGACAGGTTGGGTGATAGATATGTTGTTATGGATCTGAACGTGGGGCTCTGCTGAGTAGTGCAAATGAAGGCGACTGCAGCATGCATATCTGAATGCATCTGCATCTGACTGGCTGCTGAAGACCAACATCAGACTATGGCAGCCAGGAGGCATGGGATAGTCGCGCGACAAGCCCCAGAGACGTTCAGATCTGTTATTCACCCCCCCGGCGTTATTATCCACGGCGAATGTAGGGGGAGCATCCGCACGAATGAAAAGAGTAGTGGTATCTTCATTTCGGTTACCCACTAATGTCGCGATAGTTGAAGGTGGATAAGATGCCGCAACGACGGACAACTGCGGACCCAGGTCCAGGTTGGCGAGTAGAGTGAATAGATCGAAGGCGCCGCCACTGCGACGTTGCTCTCCCTGTCTTTCAAGCTCGAGAGTGAAATGTACCTGCCGACGTTCAAGGTTACAAGAGACCTGAGCAACGCCGGGAAGCGAGACTTCCGAAGAAAAACTTCCGTCTCTGCCGAAGCGGCCAAATGAGTAGCGAAGAAGCTGAAAAGGCTTCGACTGTCCAGCGAGCCTTTCCCTCTCCTCTCGCAACGCTATTGGGTCGCGCCATGGGACAGTGTTCAACCTGTTAATACGGGCTGGCTCCATCGGACCTCGGTTGCTCTGGGTGAAGAGGATGTTACGGCGTTTGACGGAAATCCCGCCACCATAAGCACGCAAGAATTTGCGCCCAGCATCCTCTGTTGGCAAAGCTAAAATTCCTTGCTTCCCTTTCGAGCTTTGCTTGCGGAAAATATCGACTTCAAAGTTGAGAAGAGTGCCACTAGAGAAGGGAGGGTTGTGAAGTATCTTGGCGAATTCCTTTATCAGATCATCTTCATTAACTGCAAAAGCAATGTTGCGCATATAGATCTCCATCTATCCAGGTCAATACCGAGAATGCGTTTGGAATTATGAAAGGAATACACACCTTGTGTGATTGTCAATATCGATCGTATCAGCAGGAGATGCAATTGCATGGGTACTTAAACTGAAACATGTGCTGGTTTTTGATAATAGATTAGCGCGCTAGAATGGCTGATCAGATTATTAACCGACTCGGATAATCGCATATAAATGTGAAACGTCATGATAATGCTGCGCACCCTGTCCTACCAATTACTCAATATGTATTTTAGGCCGCGGTGACGTGCCAAGCTATCAGCTGGTAGAAGGAAGACTGATGGTTTCAGTCCAGACGTCGCTTCTTCTCCCTGTAACTACTATCATCATCTCTTTCTGACGGTGTTCTGCCATAGTCTAAACGACTGCGATAAGGTGACCTCGATCGCGATCTTCGACGCCCACTTCCAGTATTGTGATGATCGCGATGCTTCCCCACCACTCTATCGTCACTGGCATAGTCTGCCCTCCTCGGTATTTGCTCCTTCGAGCGACGATGATCAATTGTGTTTTCGGTTCGGTCTTGCCATCTTGATCGTTCGCCCCATGCACGTGGTGCACTGGGGGCTGCGTTGGCGCCAGAAGCCAAGGAACGGGCTCCCGGGGGCAAGTGAGCATTTTGGGGACAGTCTGCCAAATAGGATTTGAGTTTGATAGGTCCTAGAACGCCTCAACCTTAGTCCTTACCCTTTTTAAGATGCGGACCGCCACATGAGAAGCAACCACCCCCTGCTGTAGATGTACCGCCCACTTTTACTGGGCCAGAGCCTCCAAATCCCCCGTTTCCATTAGTCGTATCTTGATCAAGAAGGTGGGTATATTTGGTTCTACTGCGTTTACCGAAGTTCTTGACTCGCATGACTTCAGGTAATAGCGAAACATCCACCGTAGATTCAGTAGCCTCTGTGTAGTCACGTCGTTGGAGCACTTCATCGTCCTAGTCGATGTGTAGGAATCAAAGAAACAATGACAATTGCCGTGACGTACCTGGTGGAAAGCGCCTTTATGCCAGTATTTCTGAAGAAACTTCTGCTGGCCTTTAGGTTTCTCCTCACGTAACTTGTTGGCCCGTTCAAGGTCTTCCTTTAATCGTTGCTCTTCTGGAAGGGCACGTCTCCGTTCAACCTCCTCCCTTTCCTCTTCACGCTTAAGTTCTTCCTCCTTCTCCTTCTTGATTCTGCCAAGCTCCCGAAGTCGCCAAGCCTCGAACTCACCGGCGGGATCCAAACCGTCAGTATCGTCAACATCAGGTATCTGTTCCTCCTTTTCCTCTTTGAAGTATATGAGTACAATAATCGTGATAGAATGTATAAAAACACACTTTCCAATAGTTCCCGTCGTATGCTTTCTGCAACGAGGTCGTGACTCTGCTTCTTTCGTTCTTCAGCAGTCTCCTGTTTCCGCTTCTCTATCTCCTCGGCTTCTTGAGCGATTGCATCACGTTCAACGATTGTTATTCGACCTCGTCTGTCAGTGTGGTGAATAAGGGACATGATCAAAAGTATCTAGAACATACTTTGGAACAAAGACTGGCCGGAATAATGGCTTTGAAATTTCTTCCTCAGACTCTCCAGACTAAACATAGTTCAGAATAATGCTTGAAAGATATCTTGAGTGAAACGTACCTCACTCTCGTCCTCTTCCTCTTCCTCATCCGGCGATTCTTCCTCTTCCTCTTCCTCCTCCTCCAGAGCATCTTCACAAGCAAGAGTTAACAAAGTCATTCAGGATAGAAAAATTAGCACGTACCCTCCTCTAGTTTGGTCCGTCCAGACTCCTCCCGTCCCGCAACAATAACCTTGCCTTCCTTGGAGATATTGACATCCTTTAGAGAGAGATTCATCGTTTTCGTCACTGTACCCTGTCCAGACTTCACTGGAAGCGTCCCCTCTTCGTCCTCCTCCTCGACGATGTCTTGCTCGCCAGCAATAAGGACATCTCCTTCTTCCTGGAGCTCACTCTGCTCCTCTTCATCTTCATCTGAATCGGAGGGAAATTCGGCAGCTCCTTTCGGGGCTTTACCCTTCCAGTATCTGCCCGCCGCACGCGTCGGCTTTACTGTGTGTTTGCGAACTTGAGTTGCAAGTACAGTCGACATGAGTGGAAAGTGTTATGGATGGACAAATAGAGACAAATAATACTTTCTTGTCCGAATCCGAGTCCGAAACCCCTAAGGTAAGATAGTCATGATAGAGTCTACCTGCCAGAGACTCAAGCGCATCAGTCATTAATCACTGATCTGTACCATAGTAATACTCTGACTATCTACCTCTCATGTAATCAGATGAAACTGGTGGTGTGTCCTGACTCAATCGCTATTACAAGTCTGTAGTATGTTCTAGAACAGAGGTGACTAGAGTCCGGAAGAGAAACTGCATGTATATTTCCAGACTCAGACCATCTTTACCATGAGAAGGTACCGCAAACGAATCTGGGACGGTTCATAAACGATGTACTAGTAGAAAAGGATTAATGTATGACAGACAAGATTTAGCGATCACAAACCTCGTTGTATGTGAGATAGGCTCCAGGAGGGTTGACATTCGATGCCTCTCCCTTGGGCATGTAGACACCCTCGAGCTCCTTGTTGCCGAGTGCCATTCCCGCATCTTGCCAATTGGTAGGTTGTGTCCTCCCCACTCCTTTTGTCGCCCTAACGTAACGCGTAGCGTTATGTGATCAGAAGGCGGGACATCTGTAATATTGCACTTACAACATATTACGTTTCTTGCAATCTTCATCGGCGTTGTAGTCTGCATTGTTCATCTCAAGGAATGGTCTTACGGCCACTTCGCAGAGCAGCAACACTCCGATATGATCGCTCAAACTGATACATCAGGTTAAGTGAGACGCCCTTTGACATTTCCTACATGACTCACCCGGCGTAGCAGTAATTTGCAGACTGAAATGCGACAAAAGATCAGAAGTGGATACGACGAGGATCAGTCCCAACATACTTTTGACATCATCTAGGGAACAAGTAAATTAGGGTGGAATACATGGATAGAAAAGGCCAAGCACTCACGTCTGCAAAATAGACGCCTTTCCCAAACATATAGCCTGGATTTGATCTCAGCACGCTGTGGAGATGGATAAA
The DNA here is from genome assembly GCA_002995455.1 of Rhizopogon fuscorubens. Taxonomy (NCBI): domain Eukaryota; kingdom Fungi; phylum Basidiomycota; class Agaricomycetes; order Boletales; family Rhizopogonaceae; genus Rhizopogon; species Rhizopogon fuscorubens. Next base: position 6,464 of record PVYL01021860.1, on the reverse strand, counting down.
GTTTCGGTCACATACCTGTGACAGGAGCTTCTGGAGGGGCGATTCGCAGGCCCTGTTTGAGGATACCTGAAATGAAGCCCTGAGTTTATGGTCTACCGATCATCTCGCACATTTTCTCACCAGCAAAGTTGGTTGTTCTGGAACCATGCCACAGGAGCATCCGGTCACCGGGAGCAAGCTTATTATACCCCTTTGCAAGAAATGCAGATGTCTCTGCCTCTCTCTCAACTCTAAACGCGTGTATAACCGACGCACTGAAGTGGTGCGTCTGTCCATGAGTGTCCGAGACGTAACGTGACAGACCCGCAAATTCGGAGCTGTCACGAGCGACAGGATTCATTGATGTAAGACCCAACGAGCGGAAGTGAGCATCCAAGGGGTTGAGTGGCCTTCCATCATCATCAACATTGATGGAGCTGGTTATGAGTTTCTGGGCGACTTCCTGGATCGCATATGATAAGAAAAGGCATGAGATTTAATGTCGACCACATACCATGTCACCCAAAGCGTCAACGAGGTTCAGTTCCTGTAGAAACGTAAGCATGAGACGGGAGACAAAGAAAGGTAGATACTCTTTTCAATAATTCCTGGTTGTTTATGATAGTGGGCCTCGTGCGCCCGAACACATGGGGGATGATTCTGCGGCCATCTTAGAAGAATGAATTACTACATGTTCAATCGACGCACGAATAGTATTCCGACGTAAGCGTTGAACAGGCTGCCTGGAATCCACCAAGAGACTTCGCCATATCGCCATCAGAATGCTCGACAACTTCCGCGAGTTTCTGAACACAGCAAATTTTAAATTTAAGTCAGAATTATCATGATAAACCAAACCTTCAAAGCAGCGAACCCATTTAAGATCGTCGACTTGGCAAGTTTACCTGGAGTTTGTGTGAGTAATTGAATTCTTACATGTCAGTGGCTGACATGCCAAGGGGAAGTTTATTGGCATCGTAATTCATTGACGACAAGTGAATATCCATGAGCCTAACTCGATTAGTATTGTGGTTCTCATAAATGGGGACTACTTACTTGGAAGAGAAGATGAGGTTACAGAATGCCTGTCAACGCATTAGCGACAATAGAGATCCAAATCTTTCAAATCACCTGCAACTCGAGCGAAAGCTTAGATTCTGGAATGGGTTCTTCTTTTTGCTTGCTGCTGCTCCCATTACTTCCCACTTTGTCGTCATCGTTTTCAAATGTACGTTCTAACGGGATGTAAGGCCATTGAGGTATGATTTGGATTACGAAGGTGTCTACCTAGCCATGTGTATTTTCCTGGTTTGTCGGAGATTCATAAGAAGAATGATCACCAAGAATCTATCTACTCACCCTTTGCAGCCACCATACCAAAGCGTTGAGGCCATGCAACCCCGGTTTTGGATCGGAACTGCTTCTTAAACTCATTAATAGCAGAAACAGCCGGCCATGGTCCCTGTTAGAGTCAGTCTCTCTCGTGCAGAACAATATCACGGTGTGACTGACCTTGGTTTGACTTTGACCATTCTCGCCCACGCGACCCCAGCGCGTGTAGAGGGTGCACTGCGTATCATTGCCGATGGGATGTAAAAGTTGAATCACGTAGAATCTATAGACCTGTGTAAAGATGACTATTTCATGCATGCATGAATTCGCTCACTTATTTTTGTTAGACCCAACTTCAGTCTGGTTGAGCATTGCATCCCAAACACCTTCAGCATTCGAGTAGACCTGATGTGTATCTTGACATTCCCAGTTATATTTACATTTTCAGATATCATGCCTAAATGACTTACTGACGAAACAAGACATTGGGTCTACTGGTGCAGCCCCTCGTTTCACAACGGTGACCTAGATCGACAGATGAGAATCATGTATCCTGCCACGTTTCGAAGGACTTACCATATTCTTAGCTTCATCATCAGCCTTTTTGTTACTTGTAGCCTTGTCGTCCTTGTCTAACTTTGCCTTCTTAGAGGGGGCTTCATCTCCGTCCGGGTCCGCGCGAGCGCGTTTCCCATTGCTTGATGACGGTTTGGAGACGGGTGCAACGCTTGCCTGCGTAGTGCTACTAGTAGTCCTGGTGCTCCGCGAAGACCTAGGGGCACTTGCATTGACAGCGGAAGAAGTGGCCTTCTTGCGAGGAGGCATTGAAGTGGAAGAGGTGGAAGAGGGTTTTAAAAATGTGCCCCCTATCGCGACCCTACTCCAAGTTTCGCGTCGCTGCGTGTTGAAAATGAGGCTCTGCACCGCCCTAAACCCATATATGGTTATATACCGACCGCCCGCCCCATTATGTAAAAGAGGGGATTACCTGTTTTAGAAACATCGTGACCCAACCCGCATCCACCCACGCCACCTTTTAGCTTGCAATTATTCTTTGATATTTGTTGCAATGATCCGTTATGATCGCAAACGATTGGAGGTCAGAGAGCGGCATTGTGCGGACTCGGTATTTTGCGTAGGTTCTTAACCGTCGAACCGGGCATTTCCCGAATGTTTATTACCAAATTTGTGGCTCAATGGGTGGCGGTGGGTAATAACTTGCCTCGTGCCCTCGGCATCTAACGGACACCACCCTTGCTATATATCACATACCATAAGTAGGTAATAAATGTGATCACAACGAGGTATCACCCTCCAAATGGGGACTCAGATCGCCACGATGTGACAAGGTGAAGGGGTAACCGCTAATTTGCTTCCAGGACCCGCCACCAACTAGATTACTGTCCAGACCATAAAGAGCGTTTAGTATGGCTTCCGAGTATTCCAGCTTCCGCTCCACTCTATGCGATGGCCATTACTGACCAGCAGTTTACCCAGTTCAATTTTGACCCCGTATCGACTTACGGTGCGTTCGAGAAACCCTGCGATGATTATCTCTTACGAACTAACAACAACTTGCATCAGGTCCCCTGGATCATATTAATGTTCCAACGTATGACTTCTCGTCTCCGCCTCCATTCGAGAGCCCTCTTGTTCCCCCCGATTTTCAATGGAATCGAATCGAAGTGGCATCACTGCGCAACCCTTCCACTCTAGAATCAGGACCCTCCTCCCATGTGCCCACGCCCTCAACGTCAAATGAAAATTTCACGACGCTAGCCTCAGACCTTCCCTTCCCATCGTCTTTTCCTTCCTCCGCTGCTCTTGCAAACATGCCCATACCGTTTTCTCGTGGCTACTCACGCAGCAAAGATCCCGACCACGTTCCGCGTCCACGAAATGCCTTCATGCTCTTCCGTTCCGCTTTCGCCGCTGCACAGAAGATCGGCACAAACATCGAGCGCGACAATCGACATATCACGCGCATCATCGCGCATTGTTGGAATCGCCTCTCTGACTCAGAGAAACAAGTCTGGCGTAATAAGGCTGCGGCTGAGAAAGCTGTTCATGCTATGAAGTACCCGAACTACAGGTTTCACCCTGTCGCTCGCGCGCAAAAGCCCGCCAAACGGAAAGTTCGCAGGAATGGCACGGAAGACAAGAAACGCTGCGAGCAAGTTGCCGAACTCCTTCTTGCCGGAAAGCATGGAGAAGAACTCGAGGTCGCAGTCAAAGAAATTGATGATAGTTTGAAAGTAACGCCTTCGGTATCATCCTCCGAATCGAGAAGAGGGTCTGCATCGAAGATCTTACGTGGATTGGAGCATTATAACGCTGACTCTGCGGAATGTGACATACAACCATTCCGCAGCCCCCTTTTACCGCCTGCCAAGAAACCTAGTCCTCAGGCCTACAACTTGACAGCTGCCATTCCAGTCTCTCAGCCGGTATGCACGCTTCTGCTCCATATTTGACCCTGACTCATCATCTTCATGTAGCTCGCTACTATCAACTCCACTCCAGACAATTATGGTTACAGCGAATACTATCAAGCACACGATGTCCATCAACCAACAGCAAGCACTTTGCATGGGCATCCATTACTCCTCACCCAGGCTGATTGTTACGCTCTACCTCAGAGTAGCAGGCTGTCCCCACTTCCCATGACATTTTATAGCGAACCCGCAGATTCATTCAACTACCCGGAGAAGAATATATGTGATAACCTCTCCGCGTTGGGATTCTTCCCCCCAGACCTACCCTCCCTTTCATGGGACACCCTCTCGACGTCAGGCTATGACTTCAACGTGTCACTCCCATATACCCCCTTTCCATCCTACTAAACATTTTTCGTCACATACTATCTTGAGTTTCAGTACTTCACCTACCTTTACCCCAGGCAGCGCCTTAAATCCAACTAATCACTCCCGCATTCCTCTGTAGCCTTTTTATTCTACAAACCAACATATCACTGTATACATATCTTACATTGAATTTGGCTGTTTCGAACGTTAGGGACTCTCCGATTTCCCAGATAAAATTTCAAAGGCTTTGACGCCCTCTTTGCCCAACAACGTTGCACAGCCAACGATCTTCGCACCGGCACGGTTCATCCGCTCAACGGCCTCAGGGGATGTCACGCCCCCAGCACCGATGATGATAATTTCGCGCATCGCCGGGTCATCTGACGCCGCAAGGAGCCGAGAAAAGCTGTACACATTCCCCAAGGAGAGGGCATGTATCGCCTCGCCTGCGAGGCCACCCAAACCGGGAGGCACAGCAAACGCAGATACGCCCATGTCCGTTTCCGGGCCGAGGACTTGATCAACAAAGAGAAGGCTATTCCCGAGGGTGTTGGTGCACGTGAAGAAGGCGAACGGGTTTGTGGGTTTCCCAGAATCGGTGTTGGTGTAGGACGAGATGCATCCGACGACGTCGCGGAATTGAGTGGCTATGG
>PVYL01017505.1:315-11255 GCA_002995455.1 Rhizopogon fuscorubens | reverse complement strand
GGCCAGTGTTGATTTCTCAGGTTGATTTTATTAAGGCTCCTCGTCGTTGGCTCTTTCCCGCTGTGTTCATGATCCACTAGTCTCTTTTTCTTTCTTGTTATCTACGCCTGTGACACTATCGGACATGACCACCTCAACGACCAGCGCAGGCCACTGTTTACCCGCTATACCATCACTACCACCTATTGAGATGCCCGGCGACCCTGATAAAAATAATTACCTTTACCTGACATACGATCCAATCGCATCACCTCTGTCCGCATCGTCCATGGTCCCCCAGGCTTCCTTCTCTTCTACTTCGTCTTCTCCTGTCCTTCCCCGTATTCTCCCTTTTGTTGCAGGTGTCTCCGGGACTTCATCGCCATCTTCGACTGACTCTGCACCTCAGTCTTTGCGCAAATCAATCTCCGTTGACTCATTCGTTGCCTATGACAGGGAAACATCTCCGAGAGTAAACGGTTCGCGATCGAATAGAGGAAACACGTACTCCACAGTCGATGACGTCTCTCGGACACGACAGCTAGACCCTTCGATGCGTTCGCTCCACCCCGAGCCAACGTTTTCCCAACCGTATCTTCGCAGTCGTGGCGCGAGTGTGAGCGCCATGAGCCAGAGTCATGATTCTGCAACGGAGTACCGGAGAGGGAGTGAGCCTTCGCAACGGCTGAAGCGACCGAGCGAGTTTAGACGGGCTTCTGTGAAAGGCAAGGACCATGTACGAACAGGCCCCCGCCCAGGGGATCTCAATCTCCCCCCACGCATGCTGGCTCAGGCTCGTGAGGATGCCCCTCGCTTACATACCACATCGTCGCTGGGCTCCCTTCCGAGAAGTGCAAGGAGTGACGGTTTTGGCTTGCAATCTGCTGCAGTTTCAGGTAGAAATCTACTTGTTGAGACGATGTCGCCTTCTGTAAGCACTCACCAAATCCAATCCACCTCATTCTGATATTGTGTGCCCAGCTTCTACCCAGAGAAATTGCCATTGCGGTAGTTGGTTCATCGGGCTGCGGCAAGTCGACATTCATCTCGGAAGATGCCAAAGCGCACGGTGCACCAGACACAGAGACGCTATTTGCGTCACCTAGCAGAATTTCGCCTCCCGTTCCTTTCCGCTGTACGTTGATATCTTATACCCATATTCATTTTATGCCATCTGACTGTAATCTCCCAAGATACACGCCGCATTGACTGGGTGTTACAACGAGACTTTCCGTCCATCAAGGTGGTGATCTATGAGCTAGACATTGCAAAGGTCTGGGACGGAAACTTACCACCCGTCAATGGAGTCATAGTGTGTTACGATAACGCCGACAAGGCTTCATTTCATCCTGTGCAAGATTTCCTTCGTACGTTACTTCTCTCGTATTGGTTAATTATCGTCGATCATTTTAAAAGGCCGGATACAACCATTGAAGCTTTCGACTGTGGCAGTTGCCTTGAAGACAGATCTCAATGCTGTCGTTGATCCGCAGGAGTCTTCCAGCCTGTTGCACACCTATGATGTTGGTCTCGCGGAGGTTGATCACCTCGGAGAAGCCGGGAGAGCTAGAATGAAGAAGGTCTTCAATTGGTTGACAAGGTCTATTTTCGCTGGTCCACGTGGGTTTTCTCCAGTTATATCTGATCTGAGTGTGGAATTCATCCTCATCTCCAGACGCTGATCTCCGAAATCCTGCGTCGCCAGATGCACTTAATTCACCGATTTCTTGGGAAGCCCGTGCATCAACATCAGTTACACACACAGTCTCATCTTCCACAGCTTCTACACGCACTATGTCACAAGAACAAGGAAGCTCGTTCCGACACTCACCCACTTCTACAATCCCATCATCACCCCCACCAGTTACCACTTCTCCAACGCGTACTCGGTCAACACCGGATCTCCTCTCTGCACAAGAAAAGTCTAAACGACGGGATTCACCTGAGCGCAAGTTATCTAATGCTCGTAGCATTCCAAGCTTTGCTGGGTCGTCAAACATAAATTCTTCGTCGATAAACTCCTTGGTTTCCGGAAGAGATGCTAATTTGAATATTCTCGAGAATGGTCATATTGATCGTCCGGTGACCAAGGAAAAGGAACCGTGAGATGCTTTGTGGCCATTTGCATCAGTACTAAACTTATTGATTTTCTTAGTCGTTCAGGGCAATATGCAACCATAGAGGAGTTACTCGATAAATTGCTCTTCCTTGCTGTCAGCGGTGACGGTAAGCGTGTCTGTCTGACCTGATGGGATAACGGGACTCATCATAGTTTCGCTTTTAGACCCAACATTCATTTCGCACTTCCTTCTGACATATCGAAGGTTTGCGATTCCTCGCAGTATTTTATTGGCTATGCAGAAACGAATGCGACAACTTGACAATTCGACTGGCGATCCAATGTTTGCAAGTTATGCACAAATGAGGTATCATAATCCCACGACTTCAGAAGTTGTCATGCTAACATACCGGGTGATTCGAAGGATATGTCACCTACTTGAAACATGGATGCAGACGTATCCACAAGACTTTGCCGTTCCCGGGGCTTCTGGTGCTTTAACCGCCCTGATCAGGTCGATCGTCGGAAAGACATATCTCCTCCACTATGGGTCCGATTTCCTCCCATTCCTTGCGTATCTTCCGAATATCATTGACACTGATGCGGCCTGGGCTTTGAAGTCCGAAAATCTAGCGGACGATAGCGAGGATCCATACAGCATATCAGATGGAGAGGAAGAAGCGCTGGCCGTTGTTGTTGAGGCCGAATCACCCTCCTTGAGCCGCTCGTCGGTAACTCCTTCCAACGACAGCCCTCTATCGAACGTCAGAGAACGTAAATCAAGCTTACCGCTCAGTGCGAAGATATTCACACCGGTTAATTCTAACCAAGGAGATGCTTCGGATATGTCTCCAAAGGACCTCCTGAACAAGCTAAGGAGTAATGCCTCGATTCTAGCTACTTTCGACAGTGCCGAGGTCGCGGAGGAAATAACACGAGTAGAAGCTAAGTTATTCATAGACATCGAGGTCAGCACCGGTTACCGCTAACATCATCTTGACGTTAATGCTCTTCCTCCAGCCACGGCACTGGCTGCAATATACTCTCGTTCCAGGACGCAAAGACCCCGAGTCGGACTCAATATCTCGGTTCAACGCGATCTCCAACCACCTTGCGGACTGGTAAGTAGTCGGGTGTGTGTCGAGATAAAGATGTTTAATGTTTTCTTCAGGGTGGTATCTCTTATACTATGCCATGACAAACCAAGACACCGTGCAAAACAGATAGAGCGATTTGTGGATATCGCTCACAAGCTTCGAGCACTGAACAATTACTCAGCGCTGCGTGCCTTCGTCGCTGGAATCAACAACTCCACTTTCCAAGGCGATGAAACCATGGAGATTTTCAAAAACAAATCCCCTGACCATTTCAAGAATCTGTTGTCTTGGGATGTTCTTCTCCAACATCGCGGAGCTCATCAGGCTTACCGTATGGCACTCAAAAACACTAAAGGCGCCTGCATACCCGCGCTGTTAGTGCATTTAATATTATCTAAGCAGGTACATCTTTTAACTCTGATTTAGGGAAGTGCATATGTCAGATTTGATCCGTGCCCACGAAGGAAACCCCAATGTCAGTCCGGATGACCCTGCGAAGATTCATTGGGGCAAGTTTAATATGTTCGGTCGGTTCATTCAAACTACCACCCACTGCCAAATACAATGCCAAACAACTTCGGATTACTGCTTACCGGAGCGAGAACGAATATTGAAGGTAGTATTCAATGAGTATGTCATGTCAGAAGATGTGCGTTTCAATTCAAAACTCCTATCATCCTTTACCGAACATTACGCAGATGCAAATATCGCGAGTTGCACCTATCCCAGACTCGGACCTAGTTGATGAACCTTTCCACCCCACACTACCTCGAACAATATCACGCGAACACTCGACATTCTCTAACAAAGACGCAGGACTTCTCCGCAGAATACTGCAATCCCGCTGAAAAGCTCCCTAGCATGTATCCGGATTTTGCAATTCATGTATCTTCTGTCCTCACTGGCTTGCTTCTACTCATCTCCGACTACCATCTATGTTCGATACCCTGTCGTACATATCATTTTGTTATTCAACAACTGTATGACCTTATCTTCACGTTGCGTTCTCACTTCATACGTGTATATTGATGGGTAGCAAATATCGAAGGCCCAAAGGACTTTCGTTCAATGTATGTTACTCTGTCTGGAAATTTCCATATAGATTTTGGCACGTGACTAAATTTTTGCATCGGCTACTCGCATACTCTGCGAAACTCAGTCCACTAAAACTCTGCTCGTTGGTTGCACTATATCTCATTAGTCATGGACTTCGTAATGACCATTGAGTCTGATGATGAATCACAACCTTGGAGCAAAGACAACAAGAAGCCGCAAGAGGATGCTGCCCACTTGAATGCCGAATTTCAGTTCGACGTCACTGGTGATCCTTACACCGACCTGATGGAGCTTAGTGTGCAGCAGGATATCGTGAAGAAGGTTTCTAAGCCGGTAAGTACCACTTCGCTGCTATGTGTAATAGTGGTTCATAGAGTCGCGCAAGGATCCAGTCTCAGTGGATGAAATTATTGAAAGACGCAAACTGAAGAAAGTGGGCTCAAAACGGAAACGTGAACAAGAGAGCGAAGATGATATGGAAAGTGATGCTAGCAGTGCAGAAGATCTCTCTGAAATGGATGATTCGGGCGACGAAGATGACCCGCTTGCCACTTCCGAGGAGGAAAATGACGGTTCTACCCAATCCGCTCCTGAGGATGATGATGAACGGACCGATAATGCTGACGTGGAATCTGATTCTTCGGATGGATCAGAAGAAGAGACCCAAGCAGAGAAGGATCGCAAAGCAGCATTCTTTGATTCGCAGGCAGCACCTGCAGGGAGCCATTCATCATTTTTGACGATGAATCTCTCTCGCCCGATTCACAAGGCATTAACTAATCTCGGATTCCATGCGCCAACACCCATTCAGGCGGCCACCATCCCGGTAGCTTTGCTAGGAAAAGATGTTGTAGGAAACGCCGTCACGGGTTCTGGGAAGACTGCTGCATTTACCATTCCTATGCTGGAGCGACTGCTATATCGCGAGAAAGGGAAGCACGCGGCAGCAACTCGGTGTCTTGTGCTTGTTCCTACAAGAGAATTAGCTGTGCAGTGCTATGATGTCGGTTCTAAACTCGCAGCGCACACTGACATTCGCTTTTGCCTCATCGTTGGTTAGTTTGCTGTACAACCTCACAGCTGCTCGCTCTCATGGTAAAATATCTAGGTGGACTCTCCCTCAAATCGCAGGAATCGACTTTAAGGACACGCCCAGATGTCGTTATTGCAACTCCTGGCCGACTTATTGACCACTTGCGCAATTCCCCTTCGTTCACGCTTGATGCACTAGATGTTCTTGTTCTTGACGAAGCCGACCGAATGCTTTCCGATGGATTTGCAGACGAATTGGCCGAAATTATCAAATCGTGTCCTGTATCTCGTCAGACAATGCTGTTTTCTGCTACGATGACCGACACGGTCGATGAATTGGTGAAAATGTCTCTGAACAAGCCTGTTCGCCTTTTCGTAGATCCAAAGCGAACCACAGCTCGGGGCCTTACCCAAGAATTCGTTCGTGTCAGAACGGAGAAAGAAACAGACCGAACTGCGTTACTTGTATCTTTATGCAAGAGAACATTTAGGCAACGCGTTATCATATTCTTCAGGAGCAAGAAGTTGGCCCACCAGATGCGTATTGTTTTCGGCCTTCTTGATATGAAGGCCGAAGAATTGCACGGTGACCTTTCACAAGAACAGGTTTGGCATATTTTTATCTCTTCTGCCTTCCAGACATTGACTTTGTTGTAGCGTCTTAGATCTTTGCAATTATTCCGTGATGCACAAGTAGATTATCTAATGGCAACTGATCTAGCTTCGCGTGGTTTAGATATCAAGGGTATAGAGACCGTTATCAACTACGACATGCCTAACCAATTATCTCAATACCTTCACCGCGTGGGTCGGACGGCCCGTGCAGGGAAGTCTGGTCGGTGAGCTTCAATCCATTCTCGGCGGTCAACTGTGTTCTAAGGATTGTTATAGTTCAGTTACTCTGGTCAGCGAAGGAGACAGGAGAATGCTCAAAGCAGCCATCAAGTACAGTACGGGCGATGATAATACTCGACATCGGCTTGTCCCTGCAGATATTGCTCAAAAATGGGCAAAGAAGATAGACGCTCTGAAAGACGAAGTCACGACAATCCTTCAAGAGGAGAAAGAGGAGAAGCAGGTAATTTTGAGTGTTGGACGATGTGGACTGTCTTTACTCGGATATTATTTTAGATTCGGCAAGCGGAAATGGAACTAAGAAAGGGACAAAATATGATCGAGCATCAAGACGAGATTTTTTCCCGGCCTGCTCGAACTTGGTTCCAAAGCGAAAAGGAGAAGGCAAAGGCAGTTGGTCAGTCAAGATTTATAAATTTCTCAAGCAGGGGCTTCACACCACTTTCCCAGCAACGAGCAAAGAGCAGTATGAAAATGGAATCACACTTGCTTCGAAAAGGAAATCCAAGGCGATTGAAGAACCCAAGGTAGGTTTATTGCATCCTTCTGTATCTTCTTTGACTGTATCCCTTCAGCCCAAGAGAGACAAACTTGCTGGTCTAACAAGGAAGGCGAAGCGACGGAAACTGGCATTAGAAGCCGACAAGGAACTAGGTCAGACGGGTGCTGTGAATGCTGCTATTCGTTCCGCAAAGAAGGCTGCTCGACCCGCCAAGATAGGGATTCCAGTCCACCGATCCGTATCCACATCCAAGAGAAGCAAGGGGAAAAAAGGAACGTCGAAAGCTGGAGCATTTGACAGGGATTTGTCGTCAAAGGTGGCAAGGAGTGAAGGGGTGCGCGCCAAGAGGGGAGACGCGATCGGTAGGATGGGAAAGCATAAAGGCGAGAAACGGAGGGGCAAATAGCATAATTGTGCAATACAGCAACCTGGATTCATTATGAGTTACCCAAAGCTCCTAGGGGCTGGGCACGTGCTCAGGTTTTTTTTACTAGTATTGCATTTGTATACCGCGTCATGTAACACGTGCTCAGTTTCCAAAACATAATCAAGTAGGATCGACCGCTTGAACACTGATCGCGAGAAAAACGTCGAGTTGCGCCAAAAGCTAAATTTTTGCCTTTCTTTGTCTCCATACCATCAACATGGAGTACGCTGCGTTCGCGTCACTGGCAGTCTTGCGACTCTCGTCTCCATGCCGTCTACTGCCATCGGCTTGCTGCCCAGACAAGGACCTTGTCGTCCTGGTGTCACGCCTTGGCGGAAGGGATAGGCTGACTTTATGGAAAATGCAAGGGGCTAAAAAGTGGGACATTGAAGTGGGGTGCGACGACAACGCTGAAAATGTTGCTGCTTTAGCTTGGAGTCCCTGTGGTATGGATATCCGTCACAACTCAGGCGTATCATGTCTGACATTGTTTACCGTAGGTCAGACGATCGCTGTGGCTTATAGCGTCTCCCGCATCACACTCCATTCTGTGCAAGATGGACGCATAGAGCGTTCTCTTACTATCCCAACATCACTACACAATTCTGAGAGACAACATCGGATAACTGGGGCTTGGTGGTTCGCGGGATGCCACGAATTACCAGGAAGCACGATTCCAGATATCTTCAAGAGAAATGAAATTGCTGTCCGTGATTCTTTAAACTAACTCTACTTCTTCTTATTATACCGAAGACAGGGTCTGCTCTCTCCATATTGAAAGTTCTTCCGCTACTTGACCCCCTTCGAGAAGAGGATCACAAACTCACGTGAGTCATCCGGGGCTCCACGATCTAGATTCATTAACACTTGTTTAGCGCCACCGACATCTTTGCTTTCCAAGGAACACAGACCAGAGCTGCACTGAAGTCATCCCCGCCTGAAGTCATTAACGACTGGCCGTCGTTGCCACCAGATCTGTTACTGGCCTCTGTATGCGTCTTGACCGATGAACAAGGTAAGACGACAAAGGAGTCACCGGTGAACCCTTCTGCGGAAGACGAAAACAGTCTACTTGTTATCGCTGATGACAACGGCACGCTCCACTGTTTCTTGGATGGCAGTTATTATCTAGGTCCGATCAATACACTTCCATCAACTGTGCCAACTGCAGTATTCAAGGATCCGAAACAACCGCTGTTTCTACTTCATCCTCAGCCTTTAGCTTCTGATTCCTTGTCCGCCGCGTTTGCACCTCTGTCGGTCGACCTACCGTTGCTTGCCCCCCATCGAATCAGAGATTTTGCTAGGATTTCATCCGCCGCACGAGAGTTAATGTGGTATACCATGCGAGTTGTTGGAGAGTTGCGTGAAGTCTGGTTTGGTTCTGGTTCAACGACGGGAGCACGAGAAGCTGGGCCTAAATGGATTCAATTGCTAGAAACCAGGCTCCACGACAAATTTGGCCGTTAGTGACGCTGTCCTTGGGGTGGATTTTTTGTATTCTAAGTTTCATCAACAGATAAAGAACCCAATGCAATACTCGAGCTCACTGGTCTCCTAGTCGCGGGATTGTCTTCTGATGGGCTTTCGGATTTTTTCTCGTCCAGCGAGCAAATGAGTGAAAGGGTTGATTTTCCCCCAACATTCCATCTTTTCAAAGCTAATGACTCATTTAGGCTCTCCAGAAATGGGAGTCCACGGTGGCCGATGCGCTCACTAAGCTACGCGACTTAACGACGCTGCGACTTGTCCCAGCGCTTCAGCGGTTACATATCATTCTGGAAGAAGTTCGAGGATGGTCGCTTATGTGAAGCACAATTTTCCATGGTTACCCATTTTTTTCTGACACCTCTTCCCAGCCCTCAATTCGTCTTATTTGGATTCAACACGAATGATATCACCCACTGTCTACTTTCACTGAAGCAAGCCATCTTTGTTGCAAATTTATTGACGTTTCAAGCAAGAGGGGAACTCGGGTCATTCAAACATTTCATGAGCTTTCTTCGTTATGGTGCGTGCGTTTCAAGCTGTATAGGGTTATTGGCCAAATTCCCATGGTAGAGATCGCCTTGGCAAGCAGCTCCACCGAGACTCGCTCACCCCCTGAACATGATATCCTTGAAGTCAATCACTATTTAATGTCCGGACTGAAAATAAGTCAAATCGACCGGTGGTTCACGGGGCCGGCTCCTCAATTTGATCCAGGAGACATTGGCTTGCCTCGACACAGCTCGGATACCAACAAAGTTCTTGAAGAAGCACTGGAACAAGCCCACACCGCATTGCAGGATCCTTCCCAGACATCATGGCAACCTGTAGGCTTTCTCACTTAATTATAATCTGCGCTCTACTACATGAGGTTGTATCTGTTTTAGAGAGTCTCCACAGCAGATAAATCACATCTGGACAGGAATCTGTGGGTACTGGTTCATGATCTCGCCCCCCGGTGTCAGCGGATCTTTGCGCATGTTTCGAAGGCTACCAGTCGATCGACCATCGTGTCAGGTAATGGAAGTGATACGCCATTTCAGGTGGGTGAGGCGAGTTCAACTGATGCAAGCAGTGTTTGCCAATTTGTCCGCGAGAGAGTTGTTCAACGGAATGAGGTGAGTCATGAGATCTTTTCACTGCATTGAATTCAGCCAAATCGGTTCCTTTTAGCCTGGCAACCACCTGCAGCACCTTGCGATCTATTTGACCTCGGAAATGCGGCCCCTTTGTGAGTTGTTTCTTTTTGGCTCCATCACCTTTTTGGAAATTCAATGTGTACAAATTAGTCTGCTTGACGCGAACGCCTTACGGAAAATTTGCGGCTAACGTTCCGCTGCATGTTGATGTCATTGTTATGGAGAGTTCCATAGCTGGACATGAAACTGAGGATGCTATTAACATTGATCTATGCAACGCTGAGTTTTTCGACGACGAGATCCTCGTCATTGTATACAAAGTCAGAGGAACGGACGGTTAGTCTGAATTATTTATTTTCATTCGGCTCTCTATTAAATGTGACCAAAGGTCCGATGTTCGCCGCTACGGTTGACTATAACGCCCTAGAGTACGAAACAGTTCAATCAGAAGACTACGTAAGCGGGCCCGCCCGAAAAGATATTATGGCCAACGTGCTCAAGAGATTGAAAGAGGGGCATGTAAGTATCGTGCATGACCATGTTTTTGTCGAGACCTGTGACCGGTGGTTTTACTAACGGCATGATGCAGCTCCCGTCGAAAGCCATGCCGATCAAAAGATGTCGCCAATTAACGGCGTGCAGAAACGGATCAGTATGCTTAGCGGTCAACGGAAGAGTGGGAAGGAGAGTTGTGTGCATACTGGACGGTGAAGGAACAAGAATGGAGATACTGGATATGGAAGGAGATGAAGAGATGGAAGCTGAAGATGAAGCCGAGATGGATTCGAGTGGGGCATAAGAATGACGAGAGGGTGTTGTGATTCGGTCCGTAGGTTATGCATTCGCGGCCTCGTTGTCGGCCGAATCAAGCGGGATGACTATGTCCTTGTGTGCCCTGTTAGGGTAGCGGTTTCTCCATTTGGTGGGATTGATCGCGGTCACTGCGGGTGTGTTGGAGTGGAGAAGAGCAATTTAGCGTCAAAACGGGGCTTCAAAGTGAAATGAATGAAGGAGTGGTGTGTATGTGTCGGTTAGAACAAGATTCGACTGCAACAAAACATCAGTTCCTGGGAGGAGGGGGAGGGGGGTTTGTTCGGGAATGAATGCAGATCACACAAGGGATCAGACACTGCCAAAGATCTTTGATTGTGAATTAGCCGCTGCCGCATCACCTGGAGGCCCAAATGTCTGCCAGGATCTTGTACAATTGTGGACCCATTTTATGATTCCGATTTGAAGGGCCCACGGACAGTCTTGTTTTCAAATTGTAAACGGTGTCGCTTAACGTGATCTCACCGCGGCCCTC
>PVYL01016097.1:0-11398 GCA_002995455.1 Rhizopogon fuscorubens | reverse complement strand
CATCCCAGCGCAAGCTCTCTCCCAAATTGCGCGTATCGACCAAGTGCACCAGACATGAGCAAGAACAAAAACGACAGTAGGAAAACAACTTGTCTGGCGACAATCGCGCTCGCTTTGCTAGCGCCAGCCTTCCCAGCATCATCCGCCCTGACCGGTACTTTTTCGTTAGCCACCTCCTGTGGCACGTCGAGAGTACTGCGATCAGCGCCAGAGCTTTGGTAAATGCAATGAGATATGCTCTCTCCTGTTACACCATTTTCGAAGAGTTTGCAGATACGGCCTAGAGTCGCTTCCAAGAGGTATTCAACGGCGCCATCATACTGCCGCACGATGCGCAGGCGGTCTGCGCGCATGGATATGGTATCTTCAGAGGGGGTTGGCTCTGCATCGAAGAAAGGAGGATGAGCATGGAGCGTGAAATTCCCCCGGTAATGGGGCACATAAAACAAAGCCAGACTCGGAAGCGCCCGTCACAAACTCACCATACATCCAAACAACCCCCTTCTCATCTGCAAGGACGGCCAAGGCAAGCCGCGACAATTTCCCCTTGCACGTCTCTTCAAATGGCTGCATCCTCTCCAGATCGATAGCCTGTAGGTAAGGCATCAGCACCTCTGAACGAAATGCACACGCAGCATGGGGCACGCACCACACACCGCTCCAGGGCCCATTTGCCCTTCACTTTTTTCAATTCCAGCTCGCCCGTGGGTTCCAGCGGGAAATCAGCCTTCAGCGCAGCCCATGGCTCGTTCAGCGGGCTTTTACCCGGAGCCCATTCTGGGAGAAGATAGACACGGATGTGCCTATGGAACAGTGGCGTTCAGACATGGAGTGTCGAGAAGACAGACGCGTCACGTACCCGGGTGGAGATGAATATGGGAGTGGAACGCGATGTGTCCACATGTACTCCAGGTGCTCCTGCGGAGTACGCACAAAGATCGAGGGTCCGTTACCCATGATGTTTTCAATTGCTTAGGAATCTTGCTGGTCATTGCCTTGCATTTTATTCGCAATACCATCGAGAGCTGAAGTTCCTGAGGTGGTCATGATGAGTCGCATAGAACAAGAGATCTAACAACCGGATGGTAGAATTGCGTAAGGTCACCGTAGTAGAGATGGCGTAAACGCGCCAATAAGTCATAAAACAACATCAAAAATACAAACAAAATATTCTGATGTTACCATTTCACAAAATACAATGACTACGAAGTACGTGATCATGCTAATACTGGTACAATAAGGGTCTTTTCTGCGGGTGTTCTGCGGTGGTATGTGCATGTTGTTGGTGTGGTACAAACAGTGCGAAAGTGGTTCGAAAACAAGGGACGGCGACGTCGTTTTTTCTGCAGTGGTATTCGATTATTAACATTGGGACCAGGGCTTCTCGTCGACAGTGCCCCATCCACTGGTAGAGCTCTTGGGTGCCTTCGTATTCCAGCCCTGCTTGCTACTGACGGTAGAGAACCCGTCGTCGTCATTATCAGGATATCCAGCAGCGCTTAGGGTCTCCATTTGATCTGCCCAGGAAGGCTTATTAGTGGTCTTGGAGTTGGCATTCTGATTCCATTTCGACTGGGGCTGAGATTTTGGCTGGGGCTGGGGCTTTGGCTGGGACTGGGACTGGGGCTTTGGCTGGGGCAGGGACTTCGGCTGGGGCTTCTGGTTTCTTTGCGGCTGGGGCTGGTGCTTTGGGTGGGGTTTCGGTTTCGGTTTTTCGGGTACGGTAGCCCAAGGATCATAGCTAGCTACGGTTCCGCCCCAACCATCTTCAGATGGCTCAGGCGCATCTTCGGCGGCGGGGCTCCAAGAATCTATTGTCTTGCCCCACCCGTTCGGAGTTTCAGCGACAGATTCCACGTCCTTGCTACATTCTCTTTGTTCGATTGTATCGGCAGATACGATGGCTCTGGGAGTGCCCCGCCAATTCGTCTTCACCGGCGCACCACGACCTCGGAAAGCATTCGCAGGGGCTCCACCACGATCAGTGAATCCCCTGCGCCCTTCATTCTCGAACGCTCTGCCTCTGCCCCTGCCTCTGCCCTTGCCCTTCTTGGTGTCTGTGGCATTGTTCTGCTTGGCTCTCTCTGCCTCACGCATCTGCTTTGAGTACTCCCTGCAGATACCCTTCTTGCAAATGATTCCATGGGCATTGCATATGATCTTCTCCGTCTCCTTTTTCTCCCTGCTCTCTTTCCAGAATGACTCAGCGTCTTCGGGAGTATCATCCCAAGTTCCTCCATCGGTTCCGGCGTGCTCTGTCCACGTGACTTCAGCACCCGTGGGCCCATCCCAGTATCCTGGCGCGATCGCGTCAAGTTCAGCGAGATCGGGATCCATCTCGTCCTGATGACGATCATCCTGGACCGATAATTGATCCAGTGCTCTTTCCATACTGTCTGAAACGGTAACATGAACCGCGTATGGATTATCATCTGGTGCGTTTTCAGGCGTGAGGATGATATCGGTGCTGGTACTGGAGGACCCTCCGCTTGAGCTCCAGCTAGCGGAACTTGTGTTATCGCGATTGAGGCTCGGAGCGGTCTCGATGTGGGGTATTGCCGGAATTCCGGGAGGACGGGCAGGGTAGGAAGCTCCACCATTCCAGGCCGTTCTGCCACTGAAACCAGGAGGGGCGTCGGGAGTTTGAGTTCGTGCTACGGGAAGTGGAGACGAGGGGTTGGGCGCGGGAGTGTTCCTTCCAGATACGGCGGGGGAGTCCACCCACCGGTTGGGTGCATTCGCTGGAGGCACAGGAAGGCCGACCACTTGGTATAGGAACGAATCACTTATTTAGTGCTGGTTCAGAAAGAGAGGTTCGACAACGTACAAATGTCAGACGCTTTTACTGCAATGGTTCCGCCGCCAACGGCAGGCTGCTTCTTGAGCCCAGCTATGGGAGGAGAGGAAGTAGCGATGGCAGCCTTCCATGCATTGCCAACTGGCATCGGAGCCTTGGGGGCACCTTTGCCCCATGCACCCGCCAGTGGCTTTGCGACAGGGAGCCGTTTGTCGGATATCCATTCATGAGAACCGACGACTAAAGGCCAACGTTGAGTCACAATCTGCGCAGTAGGTAGGGGACCGCCTTGCGCTTACCTGGTGCAGGAGCAGCCAGCACCTTAGGTGGAGGTGGCTTTACAGCACCCGGGAGAGGCCTGCACATTGGGTGATTTGTCTGATCTTCGACGGGTACGTCACAAAAATGAGTTTCAGGGTAAGGAAACTGGATGAAACTAGAAGGATGGCATGGCATTAGTGAGTTGGAACGAAATAAAACCACTGATGATATGTGTCAAAGGGGATGAGAACTCACTGGTTTTTCGCAGACCACGTTTCAAACCAAGAATCTTCGACAAAGATACGTTTCCAGCCTACCCATTCGTTGTCAGTTGCATTGTTCACACACGGGAAACGATCAAGATTGCCCAATCGTTGCGGTCTCGAGAACGTAGTAGAATAACCACTGACCGTTCTTCTCAACTTGTCTTCCAGTACTGTAAGTGCAATAGAAAACCTTGGAAACTTGGGACTTTTCTTGTTCGTTGGGTTTCCTCAGGAACTCACACCAGCGATGCTCGCCAAGCAAGCGATCAAGCTGGTGACATTCACGCGCCACCTCGAGGATAACCATATCTCGAGCCTGTTGGATACGCCACGTGAAGTCAATACGGTGATATCATAGATATGGGCGCGCAGATGATCTGGGCCACTACTCACACTGGGCTTGTGGAAGAATGCGTAAATGTACTTAGGGTCGATGCAGCACGCCACCCAGCGGGCGAAGTCTTGTCTATCTTTTGGCAGTTCCATGTTGCAATGGCCGTCAGGGACGTAGGGGTGGGCGACGGAGAGATATCGGGGCTCATCATCTGCAGGAGGAGGGGTAGGGGTACGCTTGGGCATGGTGGAACGATGGAGAGATGGTAAAGAGAAAAATAGAAAAAAAGATCAATCGATTCAGTTATAAAGGGATGGACATGCGGATGGGGTGCTGGATCTGCGTGCTGGTGATTGTATCAGAAAATGATTCTTATAACCTGCCCTTCAAGTTGGAGAAAAGGACCCTTTATGCTAAAAAGTAAGTTATAAAGGGTGTCAGAAAAAAGCTGGGCGTCGCGGTATCAAAGTAGGTTGTTCCTGTGTTGTCATTCAGGTTGGATCCACCCCTGCGCCGCGATGTCCCCCAGGCTGCAAAATATCTTATAATTTCCCGTGCGAATTTACAGCCGCTGATTGCCACCGAGCTAAAAGGCTGCGGCGATTCCTAGGCAGTCCGAGTCGCTCTTATCTCGTCGAGTATGTCGAATAGAAACTCACAAGCTACGAATGATCACCAGGTGGATCCACCCTGCCAAGCCGAGGGTGAGTCTTCTTTACGTCCGACCAGCAACAAGTTTTGATACATAATATTAAGCGTGTGCACTTCAAACATGCCTGAAGACAAACACGTATTCTCCAGAGAAATGCGACGCACATCTCAAAAGGTTGTACCAATGCTGCTCCAAGCTCTATCAGAACCGCGTGGAGAAGAACGACGCAACCTCTGAAGAAAGTGGATCCACAGCATGTCCAATGCCGAGTGTAGTTGACCGCTGGCTTAAGAACCACCCATAATCGTGCAAGATTCACATCCAATCCATTGGCCTATTTCGTTGAACCGTAGTACATGCTTAAAATCCACGGGCATGGCGATGTTAGACCATGACATACGGGACTTGTGCGGCACAGCATTAAATTTACTCCATCATAGCACAGCAGTAAGCGTCTCTCTAGCGCTCATAAAGACCCGCAGCTGTTCCGGTGAATGCTCTCCGTGCACCTTGCTTTCAAGCGGTCAAGGGCTCTAGCCTTTTACCTCCAACTCCTCGCACCTGACAATGACATCTACTGCTGCGGATACAGGTCCCGCAATATCCACAACAACTATCGCAGGAATCGTCATTGGAGTCGTAGCAGGCATCGCTCTACTAACAGGTGCATGCATATATTCACGGCGTTTGAGAGGAGGCAGAGGGAGGTTCACCACACTTCGCAAAGGGAGGGCCTTAGTCAATCCTGAAGAAGAATTTGTGTCGCGAGAACCGAGCTTCCGCATTCATGATCGAGGGTACGGATTTCGCCAGCAACCGTCTGTATCCCTTGAGCCCCTCATACCCTCCCCACCAGAGACGTATACCGTCTCAGGCTCTCCATCACTACGAGACGCACCTTATCTTCCTTATCCCATCGATCACGTCTTACCTCCGATAGATCTTGGCCCTTCGAGTCTCCATGAAGCTGACGACCCTTATTCCCGCATCCAAAGAGCAATACTCCCAGTGTCTCGCGCACACCACATGTCTTCACGCAGGCAGCCACATGAGCTTGACCAGCTCTCCATGACCTCACCCAAGCACTCTGGACCAAGTCCACCCCTTTTCATTAATCGAACACTAACTCGTGCTTTGGATCCAGAGATCTCTTCAGGTCGAACAATCTCTCCCCTGTTTTCGTCCGCGGATCTGCCACAGTTTGCCTCGTCTCGAAGAGCAAGCGACCCCACTCAATCGTTCGAGTCTCACACCGTGCCAATGTCAAATGGAAACACAGGTCCTTCACCTCAATCAAAGTTACGGAGAGTAATATCCGAGACAGCGCTAACCGAGAGAACTATTTTAACGAGATCGAGGGAGGAGATATTCCCACCACAGAGATTCGGTGGAGAAACTTTCGGCGCCCAGAGTGCTGAATTCATCGTTCCGCAAACGTTCACTCCCTACACCCCCCATCGCCAGTCACGGACTTCATCTCCGAAATTTCCAAGATCACCAAAGCTGCCTGGTCTAAGCCCCGTCGCTGAAAATTCCACAATGACAGATCTGCCACCTTCGCATGACATGACCACGAATACAGAAATCGTAAAAAAGCCATCTCTATCCCTTTCAGAACTCCAAAAGAGTTCATCCCTCTCAGTCTCACTATCGCACAACGGGCATTCAACAGGCCTCGAACCCTCTTCTTTCGCCCTACTTGCTTCCAATAACACATTCGGAAAAACTGATTCTTCCGCCTCATCCCAGAGATGGACAACATGTACCTCGAGCGGTCGAACGACGAGGTATCCTTCATTGGCGCCTTCTAGTTTGGGCCTGTCCTCGTCCAACTCGAACTCGAACCATCACTCTGAGTTGGCTTCCGAGTGGCGCAGCCCGCCAGCAGGACTTGCTACCCTCACGAATATTCAATTAGAGCCCACGAAGCCCATTCCCTTATCTGGCACACCTTGGGAGATTCATGACCTGCCACTACCCCATACTCCCCAACCATCGCCGTCGGCTGCGGCGAGCCCACCACGTGAGACGACGCCACACAAGGCTCACCTGCGCGCGCATACCCCACGGTCGGTGCCCGCAGTAGAATGGAGGGCGATAGTACAAGGTGATATCGCAAATATCGATGTGACATTGTGACGACAGCTCGGACACCTGGACGCTCGGACGCTCTATCTATAGTATAACTTAATTAATTTCGTATAAACCTGTGCTTGTATTGATTTGGGCGGGCGACTGCGTGGACATTGGCGATCCAAGCGCAGGAGGGTCGCTACGCATCGTGATAGTACCAGTTTTCGCCCTTGGGGCGTGTTGCCATAATTAATTTTACAGAAGAAGTGAATGACAGCTACCAGGAAAGCACTGATGATGTCAAGGGGCTAACTTGATCATTCAGAAGAATCAGAACCGCCACTTGCATGGTGACAATATGACGCGAACGACCGCGGTGGCGTAGTCCAAGTGGTGGGATTAGCACAGATGAGTTCATAGTACTAGGGGAGAACGCGGTTGGAGCAACAGTGCGACGACAGGCCATCGCCGACTCCGAGTCGGAGAAGCGATGGCAAAAAAAAACAACTTCTTCTCAAATATTTGTCAGCCCTTGCTTCTAGCATCAGTACCTTGTTCTTCTTCTTTCACTCGTGTATCCTACAGTGTTGCAATGCTACGTTACATGATCAACATACTGCATGGTGGCGATTCGTGTTACAAGTGAGTTCATGAGGAGGAATGCATGCCATAGTGTCCAAACACGCCGATTTACACAGTCGCTGACCTTCGCGCTGATCATTCATTGTCCGAGGCACGCCATTTACTTTTCCAGTACGTCGCCCACGCCCGCGCATGGCGCACCCCAAGCCACTCCGACTCCCGCGCAGCGAGAAGACGCATCGTGCTGCTCAACGAGCACGCCTTGTCCGTTGCAAACCGCAACGCAATACCCGCCTCCGCGTCACAAGAAATAGTTTCGGCATTCCGTGGCCGCAGGAAATCCCGAAGGAAGGGAAGGATTTTGAGCACAGGCTAGGACGAGGGTAATATCAGCCGTGTGGCTTTTGTCCGCTTTTAATAAAGAATCAACTGACGAGCTGGTCAAAGTCGCGTTCCTTGGCGCTGTGTGCGCGTCTTTCCAGTTCTCGAATCCATTCGGAATAGGGCTGTAGCGGCAAGGGCCGTGTTGTCTGCCCAGAAGCTGCAAGAGCATCGCTTATACCCTCAAAGATAGTCCGCCATTGAACAGGCTTTGGATGCGTGATGTTGAGAATTGGAGAGATGCATGACTCAGACAAAGCGACATCAAGGATAATAGCGGCAGCACGGTCCGCTGGTATCCACGATACGAACTACTCGAATATTTGTGAACACACTACTGTCACACAAAAGTGAACTTACCCCTGCAAGGTCAAGAAGTGAGCCGAGGGCTAAGCTTGATTTGACAAGGACGGGCAGCCAGTCCGTAGTAGACCAAGCTCCAGTGGGCCCACCGGCAAGCTGCCCGACTCGAAGGGATGTGGCTTGGAGACCAGATCGAGAAATGATCTACGGAGAAGTGAGTCACCGAACCTCATTGGGGAAAACGAAGGTACCTCTTCGGCAACGAATTTGGACTCTCCGTACCCGCGACTCACTGCCATCGCAGGATCACAGAGGTGTTCCTCCGGAACTGGACCTTTATTTGGATCCCAACCCAGCACAGATCCAATGGAAGAAACGAAGATGAACCGTAGAGAAGCAGCATTCGAAGACGCGAGCGCAAGGTCCAGCAGCATTCGCGTGCCTCGAATATGAGGTTCGAAAGAGGAAAGCGCTAGAGTGAAATCGACGCGCCATGCATTATGAATGATGGTATTCACCGAATATTTGAGCTTCGGAACATCAGCAACGGGCTAAGCAAGGGCGCAGAGCACAAACCCGTTCGTAGGTTCTAGCTGCCAGACCCAATCTATCCTGAGAAATGTCCCCTTCTAGATAAAAGATCTTTCTTGACTGTAGGAGTTGTGTATTCAGCCCCCTCTCTTCGAACGCTTGAAGCTGACGCCGGCTGCTGTATGTTTCCGGAGCTGTAGAGAACTGATTGAGAACATAGACTGTTGAGACCCCCGGCCGCTCAAGAAGATCAGCAAGCAAATACGACCCTAGTGTTCCGGTGGACCCAGTAAGGAGCACCACACGTCCACGATCAATCCTTGCTTGGTTTGAGGGTCTCTCCAAACAGTCAGACTCAAGCGTTTGAAACTCGGCGGAGTATTTTTGGACCATGGCACGGATTGCCTCGATATGAGTGTCCCGCACAGACGTAATATCGGACTCATTTGCAGATTTAATGAAGGCGGCAACCTGCCGCGCCAGAGACCTTACAGTGGGATACTCGAAAATGATACTTGGGGTGATAAGGGAGGAAGCTCTCTGCATCCCAGGTTCGGAGGACCTCCACAAGGCGCTGATGAGCCGGTTTCTAAGGTATGTGGCTCTCAGGCTGTGAAGAAAATATACACATATCAACAATAATTTCCATAAAGAAGAATAACCTACCTGTCAAATCCTTGTGCGAACAAATTCACGGTTGCGCTCAAGTTCGATCCGACATTCGTGGCCTGTAATAGCAACCAAGATTCCAGCTCGCTCTCCGTCCATTTTGATGGTAAAGTTTCACCAACTTCATGGCTGAGTCCAACGATGTCATATCTAATTATAACAACGCTTTAGCGGGTGCTGGGATGCCCAAATTGAGGATACTGACAATCTATCAATTTCTTCTTCATATGATCGTAATGCTGCCGTTCTTTGGATACTGCCTTTCCCTGACCGAGTCATGGGCTTGTCACGCTGAGCGATCAGAATCATCTCCTTGAAAATGTGACTGTAGAATGGCTCGGAGGCATTTGCCTTCTCCACATGCGGCCTGACAAAATCACGATTTGAATCCAAAACCCTTGACCTACATGATGAAAATGAATTTACCATACTTGGTTGCGAAACCGAGCGACTTGTTCATCGTCATTCACATCGATGAAATTACCCATGCTGGGTTCGACAAGAATCCCAACTTGGCTTCGCTCGCGGCCGAACATCACTGCGCCACTGATGTACGGACAGGAGGCGATAACAGCTTCCGTGTTCGAAGGAGCAGCTTTATACCCCGAGGATAAAACTATGACATCGTCCATTCGACCAACACTTGGGAAACGCCATGTATTCAACAAGTCGTCTACACAGTTAAGAAAGGGCATACATTTTCCATAAATGTGTATGGGTTGGATGCCTAACGAAAAGGTCGTTGGTGGCAAAGCCTTGCACATCAAGAAGGTTCTCGATGTTGGGCTGGAGTTCGTCCGAACGCTGTAAAGATGCAAACGGTTGTCTAGACAGCGCGTGACTTTGATCGCGAACATACCAAGACCTGCAACTCGTATAGATCTGGATCACGAGGAGCCCAACGAATATTGTATCTATCAGAGAACTCGATCCATTGCCAGTATGGGTTGCCGTTGGTAATCGATTCATGAGGTGGTATGACTATGACCGCACTAAACTCTGTCGCACTGTAAATCTGTACCAGTGATATCCCAGCGGCCGTAAGAAATTCTCCTTTCTTTTCTGAAAGGGGACCACCTCCGTACATCTGCGGGTCACAATCAAAATAAAGGATCTGGAGGATTTTTTGAAAACAGCTACATACGACGTATCTGAGTTTTCGTAATACCTCTAGGGCCTCTTCTGACTCAGCCCATTGTTCTAAGTGAAAGGGCACGCATACTATGATGTCGCTTCCGGTCTGGCGAATACACTCAATCATGTTGTCTGTTGTGGGAATGGTCGGAAGAGCCAGCCGATCCAGGACAGACGTAGGCGCATACAGTGTTCCTGTGAGTCCTGTCAGCATCGCATATAGCTGCGCGGAAACACCAGATATATGAAATGGGGGAATGGCCATGACTCCGGATCGGAGTGATGGGTAGTTACGGAATCGCCGTGGCAGAGCTGCGCCGCGTAGTATTAGTTCTTCCCCTCCGAGATGAAATACAAGCAGGCGCACGGGAGTTCATCCAGCCAAGTTGACTTCTATAGCTTTGAGGGATAGGTTTAGGGTAGCCTGTACTTCCAGAAGAGTGGAGATATAGGGCAGTTTCCGAAATGGGTATGTGAGAGGAGCGTTTAGGGTATGCGACAAACGGATGGGTGAGTAATTCGCAGCCAAAATGTGGATAAACTTCGGATAGGGATGGTATTTCGAGAATGGGCAGGCAATTACCAGTTTTCTCCATGAGGTTCTGGACATCATTAAGGAGAGCGGTGTGATTTGGACGGATGGAGGCTATGCGACGACAACTGGTTCGGAGAAGCAAATCCACTATGGCCGGTGGTGGAATGCGAGTGGAAATAGGAAATGGCTGCGCGTAACGGAATCGAAACAGTGACCGAGACAGAAGGAATGGGACTCACAATGATGCCTGCGATGATCAAACCCGCTATCAAAGTTGTGTACAAGAGAGTGTCTGTCTGGACAAGTATTGCAGTCACCTGACCATCCATTCCAGTGCGGGCGGGTCGGAATGCATGGGCTACTCGATGAGCAGCCCTGCCAAACTCGAGGAACGAAATGGAAGTCAATGCGCCAGTATGTTGCGGGTCTGGAAATATGTACATTGGCCAAGATGCATTCCTCTGCATGTGAAATTCGATGATATCCGGGAAGAGGAGTGAGCCATCAAGAGGGGGGCACTCTGGTTTGGACGTGGAGGCCATGAGTCGGAAGGACGCCGGGACGTGCCAAAGATTGGACTACTCGATCAGGAGAACTGAATGAATATATATATAAATTGATGACGTCCGAGTCGGAAGATTCATAGAATCTAAGTTAGCGACAGAGTTTGGGCACGTAATGACCCTTTACACTCAATCCTCTCCGTTCGCTGCATAAAAAGTGACAGTGGATGACAGGTGGCAACTGAAAACAAAAGCCTTTACTCTGTGAAACCCAACAACGCTCCGAGGCACGTCCTCAGCGTCATGCCAGTCATAACATCATGGACTTTGGCAAAAATTTCTTGTACAATTTTCACTAGTTAATAGTCATATTTTTG
>PVYL01015547.1:1726-12426 GCA_002995455.1 Rhizopogon fuscorubens | reverse complement strand
CTATCCAGGTGATACCCCTACCTGTGACCTGGCCAGGTTACCCCTACCCCTACAGTTCCCTATTTATGCTCACTGGCACCTGTTTACACTCATTTGTATGTCAAAAGCTTTGTTTATAAAATTTTCTGGTCAGATTATATATTATACATTGTGTTAAACATGTGTTGATAGTAGGACTACTAAGGGTCCTGACTGGTTGCAACTAAAACTGGTTGTGACTAACTGCAAACCATCTGTGGACTGAAGAGACCAGTCTTCTTCAGTCCAGTCTGGTTTTTAAAATAATCACTTCATCAGTTAGACTGGTTGGGTCCAGTTGTGCCCAAATTAGCCAAAAAAAACCAGACTGGACCAGACTTTAAAACACTAGCTGTTGCTGCTAACAGCTGATTGATGTATACTCAGCCCAATTTTGCAAATGTGGAATCCAATCTGGAAGCCTCATGCTGTGCACAAGGATTTGATGTAATCTTCCTGCTGAAATATCATAGTGAACTCAATTTTATCAAGCAGTGTTGGGGTTTTGCAAAGCACTTATATTGAAAAAAAATTGCTCATCATCAGAGGCTGCCCTTGAACATAATGTCATTATGTCTTTGGGTGCTGTTTCAATTATTTCAATGTGACAGTGAGTTTCTCCACTTGCTGATTTAATGTGGGCAAAATATTTACATTTAAATACAGATTCTCAATTCAATCTTCCAGATTTATTGATGCATACAAAAAGGGCCTTAGTGGGACATAGGTAGATTGGGCAATTAAAACCAGGTATCATGGCCAATGGCCATCATGTTCTTCCAGAGACCATAATGCAGGAGTTTGACGACTCAAATGGTGGTTCAAGTTTGACTTCAGAAACTATCTGAAAGTCAATAATTTCTCTTTGTCTTAGTAACTTACAACTAGTAATGCTTGCTACTTGCACATAATGTTACATACTAGTAATTCCTTTCTACTTTACTGATTATACAGTGTTATTGAATGATAGTTGACTTACTTTGGCAACATCAGCAACATCAGCAAACATCAGCAAGAGGTCATCTGCAGTGTCATACTATTGTCACATGACATTCATTGGATTTGTGTCTTCTACCTTAGTGTACTTACCACCTACCTTTCTTGAACATTCTTGTACTTATATCACCTTTCTCTTTCGTATGTCTTGGCACGACGGGCGTGGCTAGTATAACGCCTGACGTGGGAGTCACAGGTGATGTGAGGAAACATATACTGCAATCAGCCCTGAACTAGTGCCCAAATCTTACGTGCTGCCGCATTCATCGCGTCTCGCCACATCTCCCCTGCCTTGCCATCCATTCCGTTTGTACCTTCAAGGACGTACGGAATCCCTCGGTCCCCACCCCAGCTCACGCCCCCGACCACGGGAAGTTGTGCAAGAAGATTGATTCCGAGCCGCGAGGCATTAGTTGGAGGTCCAAATAGCTCATGTACGGTATGGCAAGAAGAACATAGGAAGGACGCTTGATTGAGGATGAGACCTGTTATCTAGAGATGAAGCCAAACACAATGAAAGGTAAAGTCGAAGGTGTTAGACAAGACACTATTGCTCACTGGAATAGAAATCTTTTTAAACATAGAGACACCCCTTCTTACGTCTGTTAGTGCAACGTCCTGTGGAGTTGAGACAATCACTGCGCCTAGTGCATTTCAGATGGCAATCAATATGTTGAATATATCATCGAGGCAGACGAACCATCTACGATGACTAATTGTCCCAATGTAAGAGGGACATCTCCTGTCCCTGGCGGCATGTCAATGATCAGTACATCCAGCCCGGAACCTGATCCCCAAGGGTCGCGCCAATCAACATCGAAAAGGAGTTGCTGCACGGCCTTTTGAACCATGAGGCCGCGCCAGACGATTGCGCCTTCAAATTCCGTAGAGTCGGGTGGTGGTTTAGGGACAAGGTAGCCCATAGACATCGTAGGAATGCCATGATTGCTTATTGGGATAAGGGCTCCAGCTAGTGGTAGAGAGTCACCTGAAAGCTCGAAGTGTGGGCCAGACGTAAACAAACCAGAAGTTAAAGGTGGGTCATCTGAATATTGGAGTCCCATCAACGTAGGGACAGAAGGCCCAAATATATCCAAGTCAAGTATGCCCACCCTCAGTCGCTGAGGTAGCATTGCGAGAGAAAAAGCAAGATTGACTAAAATTTATTCATGGTTATTCATGTATGGGTTCTAATTATCAATCTTACCTGCTATTGTGCTCTTTCCAACACCCCCTTTTCCGCTAGCCACAATTATTGCTCGTTTGACATGTGGGATACGTCGTTTCTGGATTGGCCCAGTGCGCCGGGGCATCTGGGGTGCAGAGGGTGGACGAAAAGGCAGATTCTACTAAGACATGACGTGAGATAAGTTAGAGATGAGAGCTGCTGAGCTTACTAGAGGATTTTCATGGCTTTGGCTTGCGGTGGATGCGAAAGTACGCAGAGCTGCAGCACAACGTCCAACAAATGTTGAGGTGAACATGATTGATAAATAAATATTATGACATGCGCCAAATAAATCATGATCAGCCTTCGCAAGCTATTGCAGCCGGACCCCGAAAACCCCGCTCCTCGAGGAACCGAAAACACGTCACTTAGATCTTTTCTAAGTACTCCGATTGTCCTCAATTTTAGATCATGGTGTGTTCCACCTCCAAAATGCGATTAGCACTTAACGTGCAGTGTAGGAAACAGAACCCCTGGCTGATGTCCTTCCCCCACGTTACGCTATCGAGTCGGATGATGAGGATGAATACAACCCCCTCTCGCCGAGTCACCAACAACTTGATGCAGTTCCAATTGTGCATATCACAATTGATGGCCAATTCTCCACTGGAAATCCCCTTGTCGTTGCATCAGGTCCCGCAGGAAAATTTTGGGCTGATGGAGCAGACCTAGGGGGACAGCAAGGGGCAATCTATATTAACAATGTCCAAGTAGGTACAAGCTTTACTAAGGTCTTAAATACACGGAGGCGAATGAGGTATTACAGGTAGGATCACTCTACAAGCCCTCGTCAACCCATGCAATTGTACTGGTTTCCGAGGCTACTGCAACGTTGCCATTATGGTCTATGAACAAGTATGCGAATGATATCCTGGATCGCCTCCGCCCATCCGCGTATGTACTCTGCTGTTCTATGTACCGTGCTGACCATCTCGACCTCCCAGTATTTCTATACTCGACGTGTATGCCGCACAAAACTATATTTCATCCGAACTGTTACCAGTGCATGTGGCGTCCGTTCGTTATTTGTCTCTCCAGAGCATATCTTTGGTATGCCTAGCACTCAGATCAACGATCTCCTAACTGACAGATAATTAGGATCCCTTCCAGGTTTTTGACCCTCCGAATATCCTGCAGTCCACGGCAGCGGCCTTCATGTCTGCGATGAACATACGTACTCTTTCCTCTGATCGAATTCATGGTGGCGTGGTTTTACTCCTTCCATCACCAGAGATATCCCGAAATGCGCCGTCCAAAATGCCACCTAGCGAACTCCCACGTCCGTTAGGGGATCAAGTATGGCCTATTGAAATGATGATAGAAGTAAACGAAAGGCTGTTTGAGGTTGTTGGTGCGAAACGATCCAGTAGATGGGCACTCAGAAACGTATCCCCAGGTGGTGCACATAGCTTGTCAAAAACAGGGCGGAGCCTTTCAGAAGTCGGTGATGGTGGAATGTACATATGACTTAGAAAAACCTTCAAGTTTTGGTCGTGCCCCAAGGCGATCTAAACGTTGCTTACATAATTACTGTCATTCAGCGTTATCTTTGACTGAATTATGTAAGCGTGGTACATATATTAGTATGGCCATTATGGAGTCTGCAAGCATCAACTGGCAGCCATGGTGAGTTCTTACTGAATTCATTTTTGAGGTGTGTTCTAACCAAATTTTAGAGTGACAATGCAGGTCATGTCGTTCGCGTTATCTGGTGAATACATCGTGGCTAATCGTTCAACAGAATACAAGGAGGCCTTCGCGCTCTTCGACAAGAAAGGTACCGGTGCTGTTCCTCGGGAGACACTAGGCGATCTCCTCCGCGCACTTGGCCAGAACCCAACCCAAGCTGAAGTAACAGAGATCATTGCAAGCGCGCCACGAGAAGGTCAGTCGGACGCCTGAATATCTGCACTAGTACTAAACCAACATTCTCGCGGGAAGTCGACTACAAGACATTCTTGACAATCCTTAATAGGCCAGACGGATTCAAGCCTGCAGGGACACCTGGTACGTACGGTGTCACCCGCCGTGCCTAACAATATGCTGATCGCCGGGTAGAGGAATTTATCCGAGGATTTCAAGTGTTTGATAAAGAGGGGAACGGCTTTATTGGGGCTGGTGAGTTGAGATATGTACTGACGCAGTTGGGCGAGAAGATGTCAGATGAGGAAGTCGATGAGCTGCTCAAGGGTGTTCAAATTGGCCCGTAAGCATATTACTCCGTCTGCCGTTACACATGGCTAATTGTGTACTCCAGCGATGGAAACGTAAACTACGAATCATTCGTGCGCACAATATTGAGTCAATAATCATGATACCTCGTATCGAACGCCTGCATGTTGCATAAATAAAGTATCTATTCCATTCAAACTATGTCCAAAATGGAATACATAAAAATGTAGTATCAAGGGAACTCTAGTCACTCTCCGATTCATACTCGTCGTCAGAGTCATGTTCGCCAGTGGGCTCATGTCTAGTAATATATTCCACGACAACCCGCTCTCCATTCATCAGGCCAATCTCCGTCAAAGACGTATTCGCCTGCCATCTAAACTCCCTCCGCGGGTATGCAGACGCAAGTGTAAAGCCCCACCACTCTTGCCCTGTTGTCTGGCTCTGGATGAAGGATTCAAGCTGGGGGAGATTATCAACAGCTCCCTCCGGTGCTTGCAAGGGATCATCCTCTGGGCGAAAAGTGGACGGGATTAACTGGGAGTCTATGAATGCATAGAGCGAAGTGAGGGTCGCCGATGGAGGAAAATTACGGACGACGCGTCCGTTTCCAGCGAGTTCAATTGCCAGTCTCAAGCCGCGTGCATCAGGTAACAGAAGACATCTGCGCATCCACTTCCTCCACTCCATGCGTATCTCTGATCTCTGCCTCTGCCTATCCGAATCTTCTTGCTTTCTCATCATTTCTTCTGCATGTTTTCGTGCACGCTCTTCCTCCTCCTTTTCTTGCCGCAACCTCGACTCGATGACCTCACGATCTCTCCGAGCTGTCTCCTCGAATGCGCGATCTTGTTCCTCACGGATGCGCCGGTCGCGGTCACGGTCTTGCAACACTGTCTTGAAGCGTAGAAGGAACGGTGTTACACGTGGAAGTAATTGTGTGTTGAGATGGTCGATCAATGTTGAAGCAGTTGTGGCTGAGCGCCCCTGGTGACGTGATAGGATGGTGACGACAGAAGCAGAGTTGGAAGAACCGGCATGACGCCTAGGCTGAAGAGCGAGAAAAGCCAGGAAGGGATAGGTAGTTGCTTGCAGTTTTTGGGAAGCTGGACAATCCATTATTCTTGTTTATTAGGAAAAATTCAATGAAACCCACCATCCCATGCAGCTTTATCGCGGATGTCCCCGCCCCAAACGATGAAGTCGTTATCCAACAAAACATTAACGAAAGCTGGGTCAGTTAGGGTAGACCTGTGAACGATGAATAAAATGAAATCGCGTGATTTGAATATCATACACACCTCTTAAACTCAGCATCGTCATCGTGCTCAGAACTGACAAGAATGACACATGCTATCCGTCCTTCTTTCTGACAAATGTCAATAACGTCTTCGTAGCTGCCATTAAAGAAGTCAGGTAAAATTTTCTGATTATCTTCCACAGCCGCAGGTGGGTACGTATGACGCCTTGAAGTTGATGGTCCTGCTTCAAATCCCGTAGAGACTGCGTTCGGCATTAAACGCTTGGACGAACAAGCTCCTGTTTCTTCCTCAAGCTCTTGTACCCACCTCTGGGTGGTGCTGCGCGAATCCAAAGAGCTAGGACGGAGGGAGTGGTAGGAGTTGGTTGTCGTGAATGGTAGGGAAGGGAATGGTATACGGAGAATACCAAACACGAAGCGCAGCACTCCGGACACGAGGTGCAAGGGGACAGCCAGTAGAGACCACAGAAAACTCCAATTCGAACGTGGGCTCTGGAAGGGGTGTCGTCAATCATAGCATAACTGAAAGACTAGACATTCGTACCCCCCTTCCACGTTGAGGACGGTGGATTGCGAGTGACGAATCTTGAATATCATCCAACTCCAACTGTGACGCTAGAGGGGACTTGCTTGAGGGGTTCGATTCTGACGCTGCAGTGGCACGACTCGAGGTTGTATTTTCATTGTCAAATAATAGATCTGTGGCTTTCTGTGTGCGGGGTGATGGGGAATGGTTGCTCGAGGCAAGACTAGGACAATACTTACCTGAACATCCCATGCAACGCTTTCAAGCACAGCGATCACAAAGTCGGTATCATGTGGACCAAGTACACTTTGTAGCCGTTGTAGGGCTTCAATCTGAGCACCTTCAAGTCTGTCCATGGAGGCAATGGCTAAACTGCTGCAGACCGCAGTGTGAGGTCCTTGGTCATGTGACGACCGACTTTTTTCTTCTTGGATTGCACTGCCACTCTGCTCATTGATATGAGCCAACTCGTCACTGAAGAGGGTATGTTTCAACCTTGCAGTAAAATGTCTGGTCTTACTATGTATTGTCTATAGGGCCTATTACCGGTCATGAATTAAGGGATATCAAGGATGCAACTGATCTCTATCAGTCCGGTTCATTTAAGCTTCAGGTTTGGCCATCCCTGCATTGACAACTTTTCAACTGACTTTTCTTCAGATTGACGCCCTTCTCCCCAATGTTCGACCAAAAGAGTCAGGTCGACAACAGCTCGACCAGTTTCTTATGTCTCTGCGCACCCATATCCTTTCTCTCCCTTCTATTCCATCTCAGAATCCTTTGACGGCTGCTCAAACTCTCGCTCGACAAGGTGTCGCTGTTCCATTTGCGCACCCTCTACCATCTCGTGATGACAAATGGAAAGTCGCATTTGAGCCTCCAAGGGAAATCGTTGTTGTTGGAAGTTGGGGAAATGGGATCGCAGTGAAGAAGAAGAACGGTGGTCGATTTGCTATCGACGTATCTGTGGAAATGCCTGCGGTGCGTTATACTCCAATTTGTTCTACCTCCCGCTGAGTCTTGTGCGACAGGCTCTTTTTCAAGAGAAAGATTATCTCGATGGGCGATTCTTCCACAAGAAGTCATACTACCTTGCTGTTTTAGCTCAGTCCGTTTCAACCAGTTTCGACGTTGACACTTTTTACGCATCTCCGCTTGGAGATCCTCGCCTCACAATGTTGGTAATTAGGCCACGAAAAGGTATGATTTGATCATTTTTTGAAAACAAGCAGTAACTGATATGTCGCAGGGAATACATCCGATGATTTCACTAAAAGCCATGTCGATATTTATGTTATCCCTGTCCTTTCTTCACCAAGTCCATTACCCCTAGCAAGGCTTTCCCCTTCACATTCGAATGTCCGCATATCTTCATCTGCGTCACCGTGCCATTCCCCAATCTACAACAACACCATCCTTCTTTCCACATATCCTAAGCTCTCCCTTTTATCCACTCATGAATTCAAAAATTCAATGCCAGCATTTCATGATGCCCATACCCTTTTGCGAGTATGGGCCAACCAGCGAGGTTATGGCGATGGCGAATTATGCGTCAGTGGATTTGAGGGGAAAGGCGCATTTTGGACCGGATTGCTGCGGCTGTTAGTTTCAGGTGAAGAGGTTACAGCCACGAAGAACAAGAACGTGAAATCGAGGCGGCCACTGGGAAAGGGGTTGAGTTCTTACCAATTGTTCAGGGCCTCGCTGGATTTTCTAGGTAAAACCATCATTTTCTTTATCGTGAAGATAGTTGATAGGAAGCTCAGCAAAACATAAATTTGGTGAAGCACCAGTATTTACGAAGACAATTGATGGACACAAGGTATGCTTTTCTATATTGGCATGACATTCGCACGCCGACCTTACTCTCTGCTAGTACCCTCCGGAGGAGTATATTGCCCACCATCCAGCTGTTTTTGTGGATGAAACGTCTACTACCAATTTTTTGTCTGGTGTACCTCTCACTTCACTTGACTTGGTGGGTCCCACTGCTTACTTTGCGATCTTCACTAATCGATTATCGTCAAGCTAAGCCACGATGCCAAAGAGACCCTGGCGCAGCTCAATAACAACGCCGGAACATCCGATGATACATTCGCTGAATGTTTCCTGAAAAGTAGGCGTAATATCTTCACTCGCTTCGACGCGGTGATAAGGTACGTTGATTTCTTCCTTACCGAGTGCATACTTGACATTATGCAGAGTGGACTTATCACGAGCCTCTCGGAGCCAGTCTGCTTTGGCACTTGTAGAGCACGGGTCTCCTGATGCAGCTCTTCTAGCTTCTGTGGCATCCATCCTACGTCGAGGGCTTGGTAACCGTGCCAAAGCGATAGCCATCCTTCAATCTGGTACCCCTTTCCGTCCTTTATCCTCAGCCCAAAGTCCCAACACGTCCACAATCTATATCGGCCTTATTTACGATTCTGCTGATGCATTTCGTCTCGTTGATCATGGACCTTCAGCAGAAAACCAAGACTCGGATGTCGCACAGGAGTTTCGGCGTCTATGGGGCGACCGTGCCGAGCTTCGTCGATTCAAGGATGGTCGTATTGCGGAAAGTGTTGTCTGGGAAGTCGCTACGTCAGATGAGCGTGCGCACATTCCAGTTTCCGTTGTCCAACATTTACTGCAACTCCATTTTGGCATTCCTGCGGAATGTTTGAGAACATTGCAAATACCGTTCGATAGCGTGCTCCGTTTGCCAGACGATGTCCGTCGTTTGCATCGGGCTGCGGGTGGGCACAAGGCTGCGTTAACAGCCTTTGATGATGTTGTCAGGAGTCTAAAAGCACTGGACGAGCAGTTGCCATTAGCGCTGCTGAATGTCAATCCCATATCTGAATACCTGCGGTATACCTCAACATTTGTTCCACTACCAGTCCCTGCCTCAACTATAGTTGCATTGCCCGAGTCCCTGCGTTTTCTTCCAACCATTCCTATTATTCTCGGATTTGAGAAGTCATCTAAATGGCCGGATGATTTGAAAGCGATTCAGAAAGTCAAACTTGCTTTCTTCGAAAACATCGCTCGGTCACTTATGGCTTCAAACCCCGGACTCAAGGCATCTGTCGCAATTGGCCATAGCTCAAACCCGTTTCAAGGACATGCACAACTAGAGATCTTCACTGCTGAGGGCTGGGCATTTTCCGCATCGATCTGGCACGATCGTGAGGCCACTTTGCTTGACCGCATCATTGGCTCTAGTAAGGCAGTTACCCTCCCAAGTGATAAAGAACACAGTGTCCGGGAACAACGCGAAGCCAGAGCCGCCCGTGAGGTGTATACCCGGACATTTATCCATTCCCCACGTCACCATCGTGCTATTGCCAATCTTTGCCACAAGTACAGTGCGTACTCCGGAACGGTTCGCCTCGTCAAGCGCTGGCTAGCTGCTCATTGGCTTCTTCAGACCCACGTCTCAGAGGAAGCCGTCGAGATCATTTGCGCAAGACCATTTGTCGGCGGAAAGCAAGCATCGACCGAGGATGCTGCTACTGTGCCCCATAGTAAAGAACGTGGCTTCGCTCTTGTCATAGAATTCTTAGGGGATTGGAAGTGGGAAGAACCACTTTTTGTTCCGCTTTATGAGGATAATACTCTAGTCCCGGCCCCTGAAATAGTTGCGATGGGCGCCAAACAGGGCGTCTGGACCCTATCTACGGCTGAGGACAGAGCGGGACGAATGTGGACATCGCATGGTCCGGATTTCGTTGCTGCTCACCGTATTCACGCACTTGCAAAGGAGGCCAACAAAATAATTCAGGACGCCGAAACGGATTTAGATATAAAGGTCAGTCGACAGATCTTGATGCTATGAGACAGCTGATGTTGTCCTCTAGACTCTATTCTCACATTCCACCGATGACTACGATGTTCTTATCGAGCTGAACCCCGCTGTTCTGCCAAGGTACTACCAAAACATCAACGCAAAATCCAGCGTTTGGTCGAAGGATTCTTGTCCGAGCGTAGTTGAGTCAACGCCTCGTCCAGGATTTGACCCCCTTCCCTTGTTTCTTGCCGATCTGCAGGTATGCATTTTCATGTGATCGCAGGCCGCGTTTTGACTCTTCCTCCAGAGTACATTCGCCGATACACTGAAATTTTTCGCTGACCCGCTCGGAGGTGATCACATTGGCGCTATCTGGCTTCCCGATCTGAAAATACCCCGACCCTTCCGCGCGCTGGCAGGTTTCTCAAGCGAGCCGCAACCCAAGGTAGGCAAATCTCGTTGAATCGTCTTTAGAAACTAACAGTTTGCATTAGGGGGATAAAGCCAAGGACAAGGAATTAGTCATCTTAAATCGACAGGCTGTGCTCGACGACATTCAGAGACTGGGTTATGGTTTGATAAAAAAAATTATCACACGCGACTGAACACTAGCAACTCGCGAAAGCGAAAACGAAAACGAGAATCCTACAGTATCATGTGTAAAGGAGCGGAACAAAATATAAAGGGAGCGCAATGTGTTGCTTCAAATAGCCATCTTGATTATATG
>PVYL01014260.1:995-12267 GCA_002995455.1 Rhizopogon fuscorubens | reverse complement strand
TAAAAGACCCTGTGTTAAGCTTGCTGTTGACGCTATTCACGTACCAGTATTCCATCTCAAGTGTCATGGTATTACCCAAGCACAACTCCGTAAAATGCCTGGTATCTGTTGTCCCCAACACAAGTGCTCGAATTGCGAGCGCTCCACTGCTGAAGCAGGAGGGATGTTGTACAGGTGAGTATACAATCCCCATGAGCGATTCAATCTAAGGCCATGCAGGTGTCAAACATGCCCAGAAGCATTGTGCGAAGACTGCATGCCTGAAGGGGAGATCGATGCGGTCGGAGAGGTTCTTCCTGAGTTGTATGTGCACGTGTTTTGGTGATTCGGCCTGATGTTAATGACTCTGCAGCTTGTTATTAGGCTACGGCGTTTCGAACTCGGCCTACTATATACGATGCCGTGATTGCCATGAGCATTGGAGGAAGAACCCACGAGCACGGAAAGCTTGGGAGCGAGAACTGGCGGAAATCAAAGTGAAGCTAGAGTCCATGCAGAATTCTGCATAGAAGTTGTGATACTCCGATGTTCTGAGTAGATACCTGACTTATTAGAGCCTGTACATATGATACGCCTCATACCACGTCGTAATTGAATCGACCCATTGAATGTGAATGATGGGTTGTTTCAATGACTCGGTGTGGTGTGGCACTGCCAGTGGCAGCATCACAGTGGAGCCTGATCTTGACGTCGATGGACCAGCATGACGTCACTTCCGGCGCAACAGTATAAAGTCATCCCTCTAGTCTCGCCTGTCCAACAATATCAAGAATGACGAGCAACCCACCACCAAAAATCACTTCTGTGCCCGCTGGGACGCCCTCCGGCGAGTGGGCAAATAAAACTGACAACATGCTCCAGTCCACTACCATACCCACCGATCCTGCCATGAAGCAAGCGCCCAAGTCTGACGAACGCCCCGCCGCAATTACCACCCCAGGTCACGAATTTCCTGGCTCCTACCCCAAAGAACTCGAGGAGGAGCAACAACGAGAATCCCGGGATAACGGGTCTGAAGGGTCTCCGATGGCCTCGGTCGTTCACGCAGCCAGGCAGTATATGCCAGATAATGTGGAGCGTACAGTGGAGTACGCGAGTCAGAGAGCAGCTGCGTATCTCCCTATCCCTCAGGGCATCAAAAACACCGTCACTTCGTATTGGTGTTCGTGACCCCTATCCCGCGCATTTGAGGCCTTCTCACGAACTTTTGATTAGCAGATGATCAGCGCCAAAACTCTCAGTCCCAGGACCCGCCGTTGTCTACGTCCCTCCCAAGTTCAGAGACCAAGGGTGCTCAGCCCTTTGAGCATGTGGGGGGTGTTGGTTCACTGCCCGGAACTCTCTCCGAATCAAGCGTTGCCTTGCTGCCTGATGAACGGGCAGCTAGAACACCGGTCAGCAAGGATGGGTCTCAAACACAAGGTAATAATCAAGTGAGAGGTACTGCCTTTTCCGCATGTGCTACTGGGACGACAGAAGTGAGTACGGTTTTCATTCCACCTTACTTTCGCCATTCACGCGAGCTATTATGTGTATTAACCTCTTCGTCTTTTTGCAATCCTTCGCTGTTGTCATGAATGTTCATGCTCAGCAGCAATAGAAAATACATTCACGGATCACGCCGGCGGCGTGATAGTTGTGTACCATCTTGGTGCCTCTCACACGTTTCGCGCACGCGCTTTTCATTTCGAAGCGCTGACTGAATTACCATCTTGTCGAGAGGTCGGGATGTTTAGAAGCTTTGGATGCGTTTAGCTGTGAAATTTTATGCGATGGACTATGCCGAGCTTATTTCTTCTACTAGCTGGCGCCCTGTTTCTTTCAATTTTTGCCGTTCCATCGTGTCTGAATCTGACGGTATTTGTTCCTTGTTCCTCGTTCTAGGCGTTCGTTTCCTCGAAGAGTCCTTTATCTGAAGTTCAGTCGAGTCAAGATAAAACACGGACAGAGACTCAGCAAGTGGGAGAAGCATCCACGACAACGGATGCGCGAGAGTCCGACACGCAGAAGCCGTGCGAAGCACCCAAAGAACAGCGTTCAAGTTCAAGTTCACATATTGCTGATACAGCTGTTGGCAGAACCGCCGTCGGAGCTGGGTTAGCCGCACGGCATGCGTCAGAACCGGTTGTTACTCCGTACGCCACCGTGGCCACGCCCGAAGGGCAGGATTCACGCGTTGTTGAGAGCGGTCGACATCAGGCACAAGATCAGGCACAAGACCTGCCACGAGGCGAGGCTGCCACAGCCCAGGATACTCCAGGTGCTGGAGTGTTGGGTGGTGCAGTAGGAGCCAGTGAATTATCGAATGACGGTATGTAAGGTCATAGTTGGCGCATCTTCTACAATCTAACTCTGGTTCAGACCGTGAGCACAAGCAAGCCAAGTCAATCTCAAGGGAGACACAGCTTGCGAAAGGAAGCAACGCACAGCAGGAGGCTGTCGAAGAGGGCGTCAAACACAACCATAATACTGGAGCAGGCACAGGAGCTCACGACCCCGGGTCTCCCCCAGGAATAAGAGCTCATGAGGCTGAAGCTCAGCCAAGTCCGACGGTATCGCCAACATCTGCGACTATAACGAGCGCAACTGATAGTCATAAGGAACCTAAGGAACGTCGTGTGAGTTTCCTCCACAAGGTCCGAGGCGAAGTAAAGGTAATCGCTGGGAAGATAAGTGGTAAGGAGGAAAAAGTGGAAGAGGGTAGACGAATCATTCATGGCGAGTTGTAAGATATCGAGGTGTTTCTATTCACGGTCCAGTATCTCCGAGTTGTACACGCCAAGCAATGTCATGCGTAGTTACGCACCTAATGGGATTTTGATTTCGTCATCGGTCATAGTATCCAGTCACACGACACATTACCGTAGTGGACTGCGACCACACAATGTAGCTGGTCTTATCTACACATGTGATACTGGAAAGTTGAAGTTAGTGATGTAACAAAAGGCTAGATTGAGAGAATAAAGATAACCGCAAAGTCCGTAACGGTCCTGGCTTTACCCATCATGGGCAGTTAGTTATCAAAGAACATCCGCATGAAGGCCACCGAAACATCTATGGAAACGAATTCTCTCACCGGAAGGGCCTTCTGTACGAGCCAAAGTTCCTGGTCAGACGATTCACACATTAATAAATCGGAGAAATAAGCATGACATGACATAGACAATCCGCCACGGTCTCATAAGAAGAAATACATTTTAGCCTGGCGTGGTGAACCGAATGCTGTGAACATAGGTCTTGTAGACTTGCAAATGACACGTGAAAACATACTTACGGGAACATTGTATTATTTCCGATGTGAATTCTACTCCGTTTGATTCCGCGAATGACCTAATTGATCCAATATGATCCAATCACACGGAGACTCATGCTGGACTCGGAGCAGCGCTGTCGCTTACTTTCGGTCATGGTGGATGTCATCGATGCTTACTAGGTCACGGGCAGTTTGCAAACTAGTCACATATACATTGTGACTGACTACACGGTTGTCGCGCGTAGTACTCTCAAGGTGTGAATATTGGTACTGTCTGGAGAGACTGTAAGGAATTGAAACAGTGAAAAAAGCGTTTTGAGTAGTTTCCATTTCGAAGTACACAAATACAGACAAACAAGATCTGCGCCAAGGAGCAAGTAAAAAAAAATTTCATTCCTTCTAGAATCTACCGTGTGTTATACCAGACTCACAAAATGACACAATCGGATTGGATAGAAAACACACAACCAAATTCTACTGACACACAGAACTTCAAGAGTCACACAAATCGGGGTCTTTCATGGGTAAGTACCATACATAAAGTGGGCAATTATTTACAGTTTATTGGACTACGTCGAATGACGGAGGTTGTTTGAACTTTGAAGCGCTCCAGCGGCTGAGCTCCACTACTTTGGGAGGATGTGATACTAGTCGCGTGGCGAATAATTCGTTTTCAAGTTGCCATGAGTATTTGACTTCTACAAGAATAGCATCCATGCTTTGCGAGCTGTTGGCTCATTTCAAATGGTGTTGCGGTTACATGGAGGATGACATTCCTGACTATCCAACTCTAGATTTAGCCACGATTTACTGCACTTGGCCCGCAGATTCCATGCCTGTTAAGCCCCCCATCTAGGATAGGCAATCCGAACGTGTGTCGCTTACTCTGGTCTACTCTGGTGCGTCGCTAGTTAGCCGCTGACATGATTTTTTTCTCTCTCAGCGTGCGGAGTGCTGCGGAGTGTGGAATGTCTATTCATACGCCGAACACGAAGGTACTATAATGGACCTCGCCTCTGATTGGGGCCTAGCATCTGAAACGGGGAAAAGAAAAAATCCATGTCAACCACCTTCGAGAATGTCATCAGAAAAGGTATAATCATTCATGCCCACCTATCATCATCGAGTTATATAATTGCACGAGCGATTAAATATTCATCAATCAGTGTTTCAGCAGATTTGGATGCGCGTTTCTGCCAGAGGGAACGAGGACATCATCTCTCGGTAACTTTTGAGCTATTCTCGTCTCCGACGGTGTGGACAGTCGCGCGATCCACAGGACACCTCATGTCTAAGGCCTCCAATTTCAAGTTCACAGTTGTGCCAATTCATGATCGGGCTTCTTACTGCGCGAGCCCTAAAGGAAAAAAGAAAGATGAGGGCGCTTGTTGGCTATCCATTTGTTTTACCATTGATCACGATCCTACTTCGAACATCAGTGACTCAGAGGTCGTCATCTTGCGGCTCGTATCAAGTACTCAGTATCCCCGACACCCCGTCTGCACTACCATTTGTTCCCATCCACTTCCCACGAGCGACATATCGGCTACTGGTCATTACATCGTATCTCAGTCCGGATGGGAAATCATTCCTCGCCATCGAGCACAAGAGCTGGATGATGGAAATATCCTGATCAAAAGGCGTACGCGTACATCCTTGCTAGGCAGTTCTATCATCGCGGCCGCCCCATGATCGTATCCCCTAGGCAGAATCGTAGACCAATACGATGACGGCTGTTACCACTGCCTCGTGTTTGAATACACAAATAGCTCGTGGAGATTGAGCCGAATTGAACAAGGTGGAGAGACGCGATAGAAGTCCACGGCCCGGAGATAGCCGAGTATCATGTCTACGCTGATTGGGTATGGTCGGTGTGCGAGAACCTTTGATCAAGGAGGCGATGCACTCGACTATTGAAGCTTACACTTCTAGTATCAGACCGCCGCGGGGCTACGCGAATTGGAGTACGTTCTCGTCTTACCTGTGGACAACGAAGGTGGTTGTTCCTAGCCACGTGTACCTTCTGAGATTGGGACTTAGCGAGCGGGCTTGTCGGCTATAGGAACTCTGGAAGAGGATTGTCCTATATAAAATCTATTAAATATCCGCGGTTATATAAAAGCGACCCTCGTGACAGAGAAAAGCAGGTCTCATCTATAACATTAATCTCCAATGCAGGGGAGAATTCTACAATACAATTTTAAACTTATTGAGTACTCGTCTGTCCTCTGCGGATAATGGACTATAACTTGTCGGGGAGGGGTGAGAGAGCTGCACAGGTTGTGAAGAACGAGGTTGCTGAGAATTTGGGGGACCACGAAGATCCGTCAGGGTTGAAAGACTGGGTAGAGGTGTCGTCGAATGTACAGGTCTTGTATCGGCAGTCGATGCCAGTGGATGTCTTGGATACTGGGTAGGAGACAAGGGCATCGACGGGGGCGGGGAAACGGTGGACATGGGTCGTCCAGTAATTTCGCGTAAATGGAAATACTGATTTGATCCGCCATGTACATGCTCAGCTGACTCGTATGATTCCATCACATCAGTCGTATAAGAGAAACGATCAGTGCGAGATCCGCTGGCTTTGCTTG
The DNA here is from genome assembly GCA_002995455.1 of Rhizopogon fuscorubens. Lineage (NCBI taxonomy): Eukaryota > Fungi > Basidiomycota > Agaricomycetes > Boletales > Rhizopogonaceae > Rhizopogon > Rhizopogon fuscorubens. Next base: position 6,423 of record PVYL01014260.1, on the reverse strand, counting down.
ATACGAAAATGCCACCAGGAACACGTATATTTCGAAAGTAATCGTAACTTTCAACGACGGGAAGGCGAACATAGTCGTCGCCCTATGAAAGGAATACATTAGAGGGCCTTCTGGGATCGTTGCGATTCAACTCACTGTGAAGTATGCAACAACATGCCATTTACGTGGGTGGCTTGAGCCGGGAAGATAGACTAATGCGGAGTAAGTTTGCTTCGTTAGCCCGTTAGGGCGATTTGGGCGATCTTTTCGCCTGTTCGTTGAGGGAGCCACAGCGAGAGGATCAGTGGTACGACGTGCCCTAATATTCCAGTGAGCATACTAAGAAGGATACTGACATATACAATGACAAATTACCTTAAAGCAGCTTTAGCATCCTTCTCTTCCTGAGTTGTCTCCATCTTCTCTTCATAGAACAAGTAGTCACCACGCATCCGACTCTGGGACCTGGCAGCAGAATAAGTCATGGGTAATGTTCAGGTAAGAGACAATGATGACTACCATCTTCGCCCGTCTGTCCAGCGGAGGAGGCCTCCATCGTTCTCAGCCTCCTCCCATACGAAGACGTTCCCGGAGGATAGCTGCTCTCTTTCCGTAGCAGTGAGTCGTCGCTTGATCAAGGGTAGCATATTGAGGCGCACGGCCTCGAGAACAATGTGTGCGTCTCTGGCATCCCGAACGTCTTTTTGTAATCCATAAGACAGAGCAAGTCATCTGAGGAGTTCACGACTCACGCAATGAAGGGTGAGTCGGGGGTCCGTTGTGGAGAGGTACAGTAAGATGGTGCGCCATTTTGGGTGGGATCTGAGATAGTGATCATAGCTACCTGTCAGATGAGAGGACTTTATAAGACTCGGAAACGAAAGGGTCTCAGGCATGCTTTACATCCACAATGAGCAAAAGTCTGACATGGGACGAAGAAACCTTGTTTCAATTGACCCGCAATCAGGTACCCGCCCGAGGTTTCGCGCCAGAGTTCTCACTTTCGTAAGAACTCCCCTGTACCGATCAGCCGATTGCCGAATGAGCAGAGAAGATAGATCGGCGAACTTTCTCACATACCAATTCAAGTGGTTGACAAACTTCGTGTGATATTACTTTCCCCTCAGCGCTTGGAGCCAGTTGGTCATGTGCAGGAGAAGTCATCAATAAATTTAGACCAAGCTGTCACTTCAAATTTACCCATACTATGTAAGAACAACTTCAACCGTGAGTGGGCTGAACAGCCTTGGGTGTTCATCCACACATTGCCCACGCAAAAGCCGGGTTTGGCGGATTCCCATCGAATACACATGCCGGCGGAAACTACGAGGGAAGCCAAGCAAAGTGACGTGCGGTTGAGAACTCCGCTACAACCATGTCGTGCACCTTGATTGACGAACACGTGTACGACACGTAATATCCCGAGTTAGAACTGTCGCTGCAAAAATAGTCGTCAATGATGCCTACCAAATTTCAGTCCTGGCCGTCTGACAATTGGGCCGTCAGCGCCAGGATGCCCATCGCAGATCCCAAACCTGATTTTGGTCAAATTCTCCTAGAATAAGTGATTTCAAAGATGAGGAGGTGGTAACCGTCTGACTCGCTATCGAGGGATGCGAGCGGTCGATGTCGCAGACTTTTGACAGCAGGGTACACCGCGTGGGGGAAGCTGCCAGGGCACCTCGACAAACATTTCATAGATAAGAAGGTTTGCCGATTAAAGCGACATACTATGTGTCAATTCAATAAAACAGGAAAGCCACTTATCTAACGCAGCTCCTTATGAAAGACGAGTTTGAGTTGAATAATTGGTGTACCGATCAGAACGCTGTTAATGAATTATCGATTTCGCTTCCGACTACTTTCCACTGGCAGTGATATCTTCGCCAAAATTAAAATCTAAGAGCTATTACTGTCATTCAACTGCGGTATGAGCTGCGTGGTACACGCAGCTCATACCGCAGTCTGAATGACGATTCGGGAGATCTATTTCAAGTCACGGATGCATGATCGATAGGAAAAAGACCAGCGTAAGCCCCCTAAAAGGGATCGTTCTTCACCGCAAGCTCCGAAGGGGACTCGAAATAGTCTTGCGATAGGGGAACGGTAACAGAACTTTGCTTCTGACCGCATCGTGACTCTGATGATCGTATCGATATTCAGCCTGGATGAGCCAGTGAGTATGAGAACTGCTTTGAAACTATGGCGAATGGAATAAGCGCTCGAAGAAATAGCTCGAATCCAGTGCAACAGGAACAACGGAATATACAGCCCGAACATGAACTTTGAAATGAATTCTGGGTGTCCCATCTGTGCGCTTCCGCCTTCCAGAATACAAGGCATAACTGATATGCCCGCCCCTCACGCAGACGCAGTTTCGATGTCATAGTAACGGAGCGACGGGAAACCACCTCGTGATCGATGGCACACCAAGAATGGGTCTGGGAGATGCGTGCTTAGGCGGTGAATATGAAGTTCATTTATTTTTACTCGATTATAGCTGATGACACACCTGTAATGTATCATGTAACCAGATCCAACATCAAACGCGTGGGCCCGGCAGTCGGGGCAGCACTCGGCATCTCCCTCTGGTATGCCCAAGGGAGCGAGGAGAGATCAAACTCAATTGACACGCCTCGATAGATGCTGGAATTCCGCCGCGTAATGTATCATGCCTAAAATACACGGTAGTTAGCTAATATTAGTCAAACCATTTTTATCTCTTGCCAGAATGTATTACTGTAATGACGGCTAGAGTGTGACTTACAGGCGGCGTTGTTGATGCTAGGTGGGGAAAAGTTTGTCATCGCCGTATACAAGGAATGTATGCAGTCCGGGATGCTGAGGATGCGAGGTTTATCCGTTGATCAATCGCTTCTTTTCTATTTGATACTGCAGATAAAAACAAGCCGGAATCTTGGGCCCCCAGTTGAAATTGAAATGATGAGCATCAGAGCCAATGTTGGGTTAGTGATTTCTAATGGACCATTCAAATATGAAATGTATGCTTGTTTTCGGGTGTTGGCGCTTCTGCAAGTGATAACGCCTCGCACGCAAGATGGATGTCTTTCTGAGGGTCCTGAGGTATTCCAAAATAGAACATCGATTATGGCCGTTCAGGCCTCGTGATTCGGTGCCGAAGCTGGTAAACGCTGACAGGGCAAAAGATTAGACTACTTATGTCTGACATTGCAGAGACCTCCTAGCATTTGGGAATGTGATGGTATGTTGTACTCATATGGATGATGGACAAGTGACAATAATAGAGGTTTCAGTCAAGCTCCTCGTCGGATGAAGGTTACTTGAGACAATGAGGTGGGAGCAAAAGGCCATGCGGAAGGACTACTAAGCGATGGTGACGCAATGGATAAGACAGCATGTAAATTTAATAATTTTATCATAGAAGTCGAAAGACTACACCCACCGGAGAGAATGACTATTTCTGAAGGCTATCAGTACAATTACACGCCCCGGGAGAGTCTCTTCAAGTTGACCAACACCGTCACGGTGACTGTGACGTGGATAGATCAATATTGTTAGGAATCGAGTCATTGCGGCGGCCATCATGATTGCAAGCGATTCGAGACTCTAAGGTTAGTAACATAACTTATCAATTCATCGTGGATCTTGACCGCAGTACAACTTGAACGTGATTTGAAAGGCCATAGTCACGGTATCAGAGCCGACGCAGGTCCAAATATCACTGCTTACATAAATTATCCTGAACAGTGAACACCAAGTCGACGATTGCCAGTGATTGAGTAATTTTTCAGTGAGCCTCCGCGTGGACGCTGTACGCATTCCTCATACGAGAACACATATAGAGAATGAGCCAAGGTAACAATACCTATTTCGACATACACCTTTGTGCTCACCGAACCTCAGGTCATCATGATGGCGGACTTCAGGTGACGTCGGCGATGATGACCATCCTCAACCAGCCAGGTCATATAAGCACCAGTATGGGTGGCGAGAAGCTTAGAGCCATGTTCCAGAAACGTGAGTTTATTATACCTTCAAGCTCAGCACCCTTCTGACGCCAGGTATGTAGAGTTTGGTGAACTGGACGTTGATCAACTCTCGCAATTTACACTCGCATGCATGACCGGACAAATCACTGCCGTAAAAGATGTTTGTCGCAATCTCTGTGTAATGGTTGAAGCACTCACTCACCAGTCAAGGCGATCACTGGAGGGAGTGCCCCAGACATAACAGGAACCGAAACACCCTTTAACATCGGATATCTCGCACTTACTGTGCTTGGTGCACAGTACATCAGCAGAGGACCTCCAAGTTCTCTTAGACACATCGATGTCCTCAAGTATCTCCTTCAGTGTGGGGCACCACCCGATCTGGCCGATATATTTGGCCACACAGCCCTCCATCATGCATGTACTCCTCCACTTGGGAAGATCGAACTTGCCAAAGCGCTTCTCGAGGGCGGGGCCAATCCGAATGCGCAAAACCGATACGGCGAAGTTCCTCTTTTCTTCCCCTTCCAGGGGCAAGACATCCCTATCTTGGATTTATTGATGGAACATAATGCTGATCTGGACATCAAGGACGCAAATGGCGATTCCCCCCGTGAGTTGTGTGTGGTATTTGGACCCCAAGTTACGGCTGCGGTTCGCCGATGGGAAAGAAAGCAGTCGGGAGAGAAGGCACTATGGGAAGAGAAGGAGTGCGAGTACTGCAAGAAAAAAGAGAGCGGCTTGAAGCAGTGTGGGCGATGTCACACGGTCCGCTATTGCTCTTCTGACTGCCAACGCAAGTGATCCTCTTTTAGCCGTGCCGGTGCATCTTACTGACTCGTGACGTGTACTAGGTGCACATTGGAAGACCCACAAGTCATCATGCCAGCCATTCTCAACGTCCACCACAGTCACACTGAAGCCAACTTATAACGATCCGTCGTCCACAATCTCTCGTGCTGATTTTACCCGCGAAGCTCTCGGCCTCTCTAGTCCCAAGCCCAAGCCACAAAAAAAGACTCCGGCATCCCGCAAAGCCTTTGAACAAAAGTCCATGATCGTCAAGGTGCAGGTGCCTATGGATGCGTTTGCTTCGTCTGCGTCGTCAATTGGAATCGGAGGCTTGCTGATATACAACAAGAAGAAGGATTTCATGTGTACTGTTTCGCGGAACGGAAACGCAAATGCCTATGACGATGTTATCCGCACGGTGCGATCCAAGGGCGTTGGGGGAGTCAAGGCCTATTTCGCTGCTGAGCTGCGAAGTCCCGATGAGCTGGTGGTCAAGATCTCTGAACCTTTGGCAGAACAACCTTTCTAGAGAAGTTTTCTCCTTTCACAAAGATGGCATATTACGAACCTTTTGGTTGGCAGCAAGAAAAAAACATAGCAGGCTCGCTGACCCAAAGTGCAAAACAATATGCAATATGTAATTCCATGATTCTTCTCCTTTTCACTATTTGGGTTGAGAGTTAAAT
>PVYL01013530.1:0-15519 GCA_002995455.1 Rhizopogon fuscorubens | reverse complement strand
ACATTACTCGTGCTAATAACATTGGTTTGTTCATCACAATCGTACGGTAAAATCGCTGCTTATATCATCCTCTAGCTATTATGCTCTCACGATTCAAAATCACTCCTCTTGAAATATGTCAAGCTCTACTAAGTCTTGATGATAAGATATCCATTGATGACTTAAAAGCTATCAGCAAACAGTTACCATCTCCGGAAGAAGTCCGTCGTTCCTAATTGCATTCTCACTCTACTGAAATATCCTTTACAAGATGACACGTATAAAGGATTTTGAAGATGTAAGCAAGCTAGCGAAGGCTGATCAGTACTTGAACGCCGTAAGTGTCATTTAGAATACCTTAACGTGTAATTCAAGTTAACTTCTTAGATCATGACCATTCCGAGACTTCCGCAGCGGCTAGAATGCATGATATTTCGCCAGAAACTGGAACTCGAAATCGAAGAAATCCGTCCAGATTTGAAGATAGTTCACGATGCTTGCAAAGAATTACGAGCATCTCAGCGTTTCAAAACAACATTACGGGTGCGTTTGTCACTAAATCAGTGATCCAGCCTTGGTGACAAGAGCCTAAGGCTGTCCTCACAGTTGGGAACGCGCTGAATGGGTCAAGCTTTCGTGGGGGCGCTCGCGGGTTTCGCCTGGAGGCTCTCGTGAAGGTAAGATATCGCAGCCCTTCGAAACGACATTCTCGATGTGCTTTATGATCATAGATGAAAGAAACGAGGACGGCAAAGGGTGGGCCAGAGTGCCCCACTCTGCTGCACTATGTCGCACGAGTTCTCATTCGTACAGACCCATCACTTACACTTTTCATCGATGAGATGCCCAGTATGGAGTCAGCTGCCCGGAGTAAGTTTCATTCCACCTTACAACTCCCTGGCCGAGTTGTAATTCACCTTTCAGTTTCCTTTCCGACTTTACGACAAAACGTGCAATCCTTAGTCGTATCGTTGGATAAGGTCACAGAAGAAATAAATATGCTCAAGCAGATCCGCATACCTTCCGATAACGATCAATTCATCGCAGTCATGCAGGTGATATTACTTAATCTCAACTGAGTTCGTTATCTCAGATGTCCCACAAATACTAGCCGTTTTCCATCACTGTGGCGGAAAGCGTTAATGCGCTTGAGAACATGGCTACGGTCGTTGAAACAGACTTGCGAGCTCTCTTTTCTTATTATGGCGAGGGCGTCGATTCGCCAGAGGGGCCAAAGCCGGATGACTTCTTTGGGATGATTTGCTCATTTTCATCATCCTTACAGGTATGCCCTTTCATATTTTCCGTAAAGTTACTGATCGAAAGGTGTCGGTCAGAAAGCCGCTTTGGAAATACACGATGCAAACAAGAACACCCCTGGCCTGGCGCAGCCCAAACTCTTGTCTTCATTACAAGCCAAGGGCGAGGAGGTAAGGTCCACCATGTCTAGCTTTGCATTTTTCTGGTTCATCGCTGCACAGACTCACAAGGTACAAAATAATCCATCGGGTAACTTGCTTGCACCCCCTCAGGACGTGCACGAGCGCTCGGCATCGATCGGTCGTGGCGACCTCGATGAAGCCATCCGCACGTTGAGAGAAGGTCGGACTAGGAGATCTCGGGCTCCTCGCTCTATCACGAGAGCGAGTAAGATATTCCTTGATGGACGGCCCGATCTTCCGTAGCAGTTGTAAGGGCTCTCATAGCAAATTTTATCACGAATTATGTTTTACTGTAATCAGCCTCAGCCAGGTCTTGGGGTGCCAGTGCTTATACAATAACACACCGGCAATTTAGATGCGTGATTCCATATGTTGTAACCGATTTACGAATTATCAAGATCTTGACATCGGGCACCATTGATGCCGTAGTCAACTTTCAAGGGAAGATCGCATGATGCATCATTCACCCTGTTCATGTCGGCTCAACTCATGGAAGGCGGTTGATGAATTTCGGGAGCTCATGCCGATCTCTAATTCGCCCTTCAGTTTCCTTCTCGTCGTTACAACAAGTCACCGTGCGTTCCCCGATCACGTCAATGGATGAAGGTGGAATCTGTTGCTAAAGCCCTGCACTAACTGGATCAGCCTGGACGTTGTTCAAATTTCAACTCAGTTCATTTTCTCAGATAACTTTGGACTGAAAGACGCTGACCGTATTCCACCACGGTAACTTCGAAAGCGTCGATGCACTGCCCGAGCCGTCGTTGTGAAGTAGCCTGGTCTCTTCTCATAGACGAAGACTTCGATTGGCCAAAGAGGGAGAGGTCTAAACGCATTATGACAGTACTAAGGACTACAAATCGGCTCTACATGACATGTACCTTACAGTTGTGCAAGCACCTGTTGTAATTCAAGGGAAATCTTGCCCGTTCATATTAATAAAGAATGAGAAGCATATAGCTACTTCTTCACTGCCCTAAGTTGGGCACGAAGGTTGTCATGTTCCATCTGCATCGAGTTGAGCTCATCCAACAACGCGATGCGCTGGGTCTGCTCAGATGCGCGCATCACCTCAATTTCTTCCTTTGCCTTCCGCAATGCCTCGCCACACTCCGCGAGCTGGCCCTCGAGCTGCTGGCGAACCTTCTCAGGTGCTGCAGCCGCTTCTTCAGCGAGTGTGAGCATCTTTGCGCTAAGTGCATTGTTGGCTTCTGTTAGTTGTCGGCACATCTCGGCCTGGTCTGCAGCGTGCATCTCCATCTCACGTTTCTCAGCCACTGCACACTCGACGGCATCCTGGAGTTCGCGAATCCCGTCCATCCTGTAGAATAGTGTAGCTATCGACCCGGATAAAATGCGGGAACACCCACAGTGCACTCTGTTTTGATAGAACGGATATATGTTGACTTTCAAGCGTCGTTATCTGACTTTGATATGTCTGTAGCGCCGCATTGCTGTCCTGTACCAGTTTCTGGGCGCGCTCCGCGTTCTTCTTGAGCAAATCGTGCGCTTGCGCGAGATGAATCAACCTCTCAATCAATGCTCGATCGTCTACGACAAGTGCCTCGACGCGCGCGATAAATGCCTCGACTGCGAAAGTGCATTTACTCTGTTCCACAGCAGGAGTCACAGGCCGAGAGCGGGGGTCGTACAGTGACTTGAGTGCACGTACATCCATGTCGGATAGTGATGAGAGAGTAGTTTTAGTCGGCGATGCCCCTGGAGTTGATGTCCCAGAAGTATTCCGAAGATGCCGGGTATTGCTGAGCATTTCGGCACGGAGTTCTGGGGCAGGGAGGATTTGCCAGATGGGCTGTAGAAGGGCAATGACATCCGCAACTTCTCCTTTATATTCGACGGGGGGATTATGGCGAACCGACGAGGCTGCATCCGCGAGCTCCTAGATATCAAGATGAGTTGGGTCGGATACAGGGATAACAATGAGAAATCACTACCTTGGCTCGTGATTCGAGGGAAAGGATTTCAAGTCGTGCGTTGTCCCTTTCCTGGCGAACAACATCCAGGTCATTCGAGAGTGCTTCGTTCTTCCGCATATGGACCTGTAGCTCATCTTCAAGGCGCACGTGTCTATCGCTATAATCTTGCAGCGCAAGTGACTGCTGTTCAAGATGAGACCGAATTGAGGAAAGGAGAACCTGCAAGGTCGAGTCTGGTGAAGCCTCGATACCAAGCAGCTGCACCATGGTCCTAAGTTCCCCAGTAGCCTCATCTAAATCTGCTCTGGCTTCGTCAATGATCTTCGCATCTTCCAGTTTACTCGGCAATGTGTCAAGCTCCGCAAGCGCCTCCTCCATCATGACTTTCTCTGCCTCCCACCTCGTTCTTGAGTTTTCCAACTCATCCTGCAACGCACCAAGTTCCGCGAGTTTGTTCTCTTCCATCATAGCTTTCTTTGCCTCCCATTCCTCTCTTGCGTCTTGTATCTTATCCTGCATCATACCTAGCTCTGAGAGTTTGCTCTCCTCCATTGCGACTCTCTCTGCTTCCCAGTCCTCTCTTGCGTCGTCCAACTCAATACGCAGCGCACTAAGCTCTGCAAGATTATCATGCATCACAGCTTTTTCTACCTCCTGTTGCTTTCTTGCCTCCTCCAACTCCGCCTTCAGGGCCACGATATCATGGTTTGCAGCACTAAGAGCTTCCGTTGCAGTACGAAGCTTCTCTTCGAGTGAGACGATATCGGACACTGCTGGTGGGGCTTTAGGTATTTGTGCATCCGCATGACCCGCGAAGAGGTGCGCTCCGTCAAATCGCGCTTTCGACGGTACCGAAGTAGTCATAATTGGGCTGAGCGTTGAGACCCTATTTGGCGTATTCGCCCCTGACACATCCTTGAGCATCGTTTTCTTATCCATCTTCATGACCGAATACCCAAGTACGCCTGCACGATGCTCCAGGAGCTTCCGTTCGACTTCACCTGCCCTTTCCGATATGCGCCAAAGATCTGTCTGCGCAACATTGACTCTACGTTCTGCTACCTCCAGCTGGTCATTTGTGGCGCTTGGAAGTTTATCGTGTGTGGTGTTGAGTTTCGAAAGAGATAGGGCTGCATCGCGAATTTTTGTCTCGAGTTTCAGCTTTTTCTGAGCCGCAGCGAGTCGAGAGTTGAGAATTTGATGCTCCTATAAGCGCAGTTAATTTGAGTGGAAATACACGTCAAAGCGAATTAAATCGGACCTTTTTAAGTTCTTCGACTTCTTCTCCACTCAAGATCTTGCATTCACGGCTGTCGACGACCGCTTCACTGGTGAGAAGACTCATAAGTAAATCATCCCGTACATTGGGCAAATCCGAGGTCCCATTCCATTCCGAAGGAACAGGGTTCCTTGGGGGTAGCGAGCTGGAAAGCGGAATCGCGGGAGATGAGGGACCTGCGACTGGGGGAATGAGAGGAGTACTGCTCGGGTCTGGCTTGCGCAAGGGGGGAGTTATAGTGCTCTGTGGAGGCAAAATAGGAGGAGAAGTAAGAAAGTCAGAGCGCCGAGACAGATTGCCAGTACTGTTGCCAACGATATCTGTGAAAGATGCCACGGAGGACTGCTTCCTGTCTTTCTTGATGAAAAGTCCGGGGGTTGTAGGAGAGGGTAGCGGAGATTCACCGGGTGGCCATGGTGGTTTGCCTGACTTTATAAAGGAGACGAATGGGGATGGCTTGTCAGGTTGGGGAGGTGGTGACGAGGATTGCGAATTGGCGGACGAGCTTGCGCCTCCCCAGAGTTTTCGCATTTGGGGGTAGATCTGGAGGGCCAGCAAGTCTTGTTGGGATGCTCAATCATGAGAATTATTGGAGGGACTTGGAGGTTGTTTGGATTTATTGAATCGAGAAGATTTAGACAAAGGGCAGCAAACAACCATCGCTAAGTCACTGTAGTACTACTCGTGGCAGAGTCGAAAGGACTCAGAGCAATGTACTAGAAGATGCACAAAGGGCTGCTTGTACTCGGCGTCTCAGTCAATATGTACTGTAGCATGTAGGCCCGGGCCCGTCTGAAATCGGCAAGCCTGGTAAATTGCTTCCGTTTTTGATAATCAAAGGCTTCCCAAAGGCTCGTGTGCAAGCCTGTTGCCGCCGCCATTCGTACTTGTTCGCCAAAAAAATGCACATTCGGTTCAAACGTCCACTACTCCGTTTCTGAACATTTTGAATGCTATCTGGCTCGAACAACCCTCTACTCGACGTCGGAAAATGTCCTTCACTTTTGAATGGCCGCGTTTTTCTGACCAGTTTCACTCCGATGCTATCCAGATGCTCAATAATGCTCTTAACAAGGGTAACAAGCCCCCCGTCATCGCTGACAAGATAGAGGTAGTGGAGCTTGAGATGGGCACTCAGGTGAATCTTGCCTCGTTTCATGTCATGTGTCTGCTCATCCCACCCCCGCTCAGCCTCCAGAACTCGAAATTCGGGACATTGGTGACTTGACTATGGATCAATTTCGAGGCATATTCCGCCTCACCTATTCAGGGGATGCACATATCGTGCTCAAGACCAAAGTTCAGGTATTTATAGTCTCATGTCTTCCCCTAAGTTACGTTACCTGACGCTTTATTACCAGGCCAATCCCTTGAATCACAAACAGCCTGACATACACATCATGACAGGTTCTCGTGGAATGCTTGCTGCCAAAGACCCTCTTGTCGTCCCCATGCTCCTGCGTCTTTCTCACTTCAAACTCAACTCATATGTCGTCCTTGTCGTCTCCAAGCAAAAGGGCATCACACTTGTGTTCAAGACGGACCCTCTCCAGAACGTTGACATCAACAGCACTTTCGACTCCATTGCCGTAATCCAAAAATTCATCCAGCGGGAGATTGAAGGGCAGCTCAGACAGATGTTCAGAGAAGATCTACCAGGAATAATCCATCGTCTCAGCCAACAGTGGGTAAAGGCTAAAGTCGAGGCCCCGTATCTCGACAAGCGAGCTCCTCCCGTGCGCAGAAGAGCATTTGATGTTGTCTCTGCCCCTGATCTCTCCTACATGTCACCTGGTTTTCCTGGTCTTGGGTTACATCAATACATCCTCCGCCAACGGTCCCTGGGAGCGCTCCCCTACAGTCGTGCACGTTCAATATCAGGCACATCCGTGTTAAGTGTAGCTCACCAAAGCATTACTTCCCGAACATCCTCCGCCCCCCTTCCCACGAGCACGTCAGTGTCCGACTCATCTTCCTCCAACCCAGAGTTGGAAAATTTTGACCCGACATACGGCCTTCGTCCCGAAGGTCTTCCAACAAAGAGTGTCTTCTCGTCCTTTGGTCGGCTCTTCACACGGAACATGGGTCTTGCAAATCTTACCGAGGAGCCTGGTGAGGACGAGAGCCTGGAGGGTGAGGAGGAGCACGGTTCGTTTGATGTTGCTGACTGGGATGATGCACTCCCGGAATATTCGCCGCCTCCGCCTACCGTTATTGAGGAACCTGTCACTGAATACGAGACGCTGCCAGCAGTGGGTGGTGGCACTATCACCCGTCCACGTGTATACCATTCGCAATCCATGATTCAGCCCTCCTCAGATATATCCCATTTTCCAGACGCAGCCTCGCTTCACTCAGATCTACAGACCCGTCAATTACACTCCATGGGCGGATACACCTCCCCTCGCTTCTCCTCACATCGGCCTCAGTCCAGCTACAACCCTTACTTCCCTATTACACCCTCTCTTTATTCAGAGCCGCACCAGCGCACGCTACCCGAGCCTATGTATGATATCACAAGCCAAGCCCTCCCACCGCGCCCAGTCACCCCTGACAGCCTCGAGACCCAATTCTCATCAAGCAGTGGCCTCATCGAGACTCCGCCGTCATCTGTAGAACACAACTACATGCCCCTCAAATCCTCCCTCTCCAATCGCCGACTCTCCGTCTCCTCATCCAACATGAACCTCCACTTTGACAGCTGGGGCTCTAGCTCCCCACCCACGCACTCCACAGATCCCGTCATCCTCCGCCCCGCATTGAATAACACCATCTCCCAGCTATCCACGCTCTCCCACTCCAACCACACGCTCTCGCCGTATACACGTTCCCTCTCGCACTTTACAGTGCGCAGCGTACCCCCTAGAACGCTGAATGCGTCACAGATGATGCCTGAGCGCCCACCCGTCAAGGCCAAGCGAAAACGAACGTATAGAATCGGCGGGTCCAAACCACCACAGCTCCAACCATCACTGCCTCCATCACCACCGTCCCTGTCCCCGCCCTCTTCTACACTCCCCCCAGAGTTTGACAAGTCCGACATGGACCGATATTTCCGCTCGGTGCCACTGCCACCACAGTCACCAACCCCAGACCCACATCCCCACTCAGCCCGTGGTCTTGACCTTCGAAGACGACATCCACCTAGACCTCGCTCCTTTGATGATTGATTTATTATGGAAGTACATTGAGCTTGCAGCATCGTAGTATACAGACTCATCCTAAACATTACAAACAACAATGTACGCACGCAACGCAGCATTATCAAAACCAACACTTTCTTGTTCAACAGGCTAACTGTACCCATTTTCTTTCGCAATGGTGAATGGCGGTGAAAGTTGTAATGTGTCCCCAGTCGGTACAACAGGTTGAACGAGTGGTGAAGACGCCATCTCGACTTGGACGAAATCCTACATAGGATGCAACATCAGCCATCTCAAACACCAAGGAGCTCTGAGGGCATTTAAAGAAAAGACCCGAACTTACATCGACGTGCATACTGGGCAACCGACTGGTATTTTGCCTCGCACTCGGCATTTGCCGCAGTTCGCGGAAGTCGTTCCGAGTGTATGTTTTCGTGAGACCCCTCGTGGCAGGCGAGCGTAGGAGCGCAGTAGGTGGGGAAAGAGCGACAAGTCCAAGAATTCCGGCCTGGCTAAGGGATTTGTGCTTGGGTGGAGGTGTGGAGGGTAGAGGGGCATGTGGTTCGAGGAGGGAAATCAGATCATAAAATGGGAGTGTGATGCTCGATGGGAGGATTAATATGGTAGGCGGCGGGGATGGTGAAGGTTGGAACCCTTTGATGATAGGGAGCATCGGGAGCATGTTGGTAGGCAAGGACGTCTCCAGATGAGAGCAAAGCTTTCCCCACTGCTCTGATGTGAGCCCATGAAGATCAGATTGTGACGGAGAATCAAGAAGCAGGAGCGTATTGACAACGCTCTCCGAGTCGAAGTCGTGGCCCGAATCTATGATTGCAGCAAGCGCGTGTCCCACTTCCCACAGAAGCCGTTCAGGATCTCTATCTTTCTCCTCGGTCGTCTCCAGGACAGTGGATATTAAACCAAAAGCGTTCATCGTACTCATACTCGACTCCCTCGCTTGCACCCCGCGTAAAAGCGTAGCAACTACAGCAAGCCGAAGCTCAATCCCTAGGGATTCTGGGCTTTCAGCTAACCGTGCAGCAATCGTCACAAGATGTTTTGAATAGAGGCTGGCATCGAATAGGCCAGTCATGATGGTCGCAAGGTCTGACTGGCACAAAGCGGTTATACACCACTCACTATCTTCACTTTCTAGCAGTCCTGCCAAAAACTCGAGCCCCACGCCTACCTCCCACTGTATGACAGCCCCTCGGTCAGCCATCACGTTCATAACACCAGCCAGTCTCTTCACTTCCCCCCGGACGAGAAACTCTCCGAGCCCCAGTACACCCCGGTCAAGACTGACAAGTCGCCTTACCAGCTGAATCTTATGTGTAGGCCCAAGATGCTGGAGGAAGAGTGTCAGGGGTGTCAGACTTTGTGGGATCACAGTGCCTATCCAGCCCACAGGTAAATCATCTGCATCATCTGCGTCTGGCAAAGCTTGAAGGACCAGGTCAAGAGCGCAAAGAACTCTTTTTGCAGGGTCCACATTGTCGAATCGGAGGCCCTGTTCCAACAGGGTACGGAGGACTATACGTGGGCCGCAGTTGTGCTGGTCTTGTGGGCCACTCGAAAAAACACGAAGCACATTAGCGCATGCGTGCTCAGCAAGGGACGCTGCGCTCCGTACGGCATTGTTCATGATGAATTCGCGAGAGGCGGTGTGAGCACAGCTATACATGTCTAGAACTGCGCTCACGAGCAATCGCACTGTACGGCTTGTGGTAATGGAGAGTGGATGTAGCTTTGCAATGAGATGGAGGCTCTCATTCGTCAGAAGCAAGAGCGACTCGAGGCCAACCGCAGGCGGCGGCAAGGGTGTCAATGAGAATCCTTGATTTACCTCCACGTTGATACGAGTAAACATGTCGATGGCGTAATTCAGAAGTCCGTGTGTGTGTTCGTCCCACACAGCCTGTAGCACCGTCCAGTCACCACATTTCGTGTCGCTCTCGGTGCTGTCCTGCAGTGAATGCATGATGACAGCCACAGAAACCCTGAGGGCCCGTGTCCTGCCTTGATCTAGAATTGCGTCAACGCCTTCCTTCGCGAATCCGACAAGCTCCTCCACAGCTCCGCCGACGCCCTCTTCCGCGATTTTCGCCGCGCGTTCTATATCTGCTCGCTCCCGCTCATTTATCCATGTCAGGCTCCACGGTTCCCAACCCCTCACACAACGCACTAGATCAGAGTTAAGGAAATTATGCGGATTGGCAGCAAGCGCGAAAAGAAGGGACTCGGCGTGGATCCCTGCAGTTGTGGGCGGGTCATTCCCGATTGTCATGCATTCCAAGCGGAACGTCATTTGGGGCAGTAGGAGGAGGTGGGAGATTATCTAATTTGCAGCGATAAACATTGTCAAGAGCTGGTGAAATGATAGGGCTCACCGCACGATATCCAGGAATTTCTTGCCATAAGCGCAAAACACCCAGAGTGCGCTCGCGACAATGCAACTTTGGGAGACTGTCCGACCAGGCGTACACAGCGAGGACCGAAGCAACGCCGACATATGCCCTCACAAATGCCATAAACTCCGAGTGCGTTATCTCTCCAGAGGTATCCGGGTCGGTCATCAAATCAAGTGGATACACGCCCTCCCATGTGGGTGTATCTCTAACCTTTGCAACGAGGTCATCGTGAGTAGTGATACACGACAGCCATATGCCAAAACTCTTTTCCTCCTTCCCGACATCCTTGAGAAACGTTACTGCCCTGGTGTAGTCTGCATCTGGAGCCCCAGCAAGCGCCTTTTCAAAAACTGCCCATGATCCTACCCGCTCACTTAACCGCCGACAAGCCTTCTTCATCTCAGAAGTAACCGTCGGCTGCGCATGGACAGCTTGAAGGACATTCAGAAACCATGGCGCTCTCAGCAAGCGTGATATGTTTGGGTTCGTGGACGCATCCAGAAGTGTGAACAATGCATCTTCATCCATAGTTGATGCGTCAAAGATGGATTCTAAATCCAGTGCTTGCTGGGAGGGGACTCAGGTGAAAACAAGTGTTGTACAGCTAAGACTTCACACACCATCAAAGCTTCAGGGAATTCAGGGTTCTGCGAAGCAGATCGAGAAAGAATGGCCGCAATGAGATACGATTGAGTATCGTCCTGCAAAACATATTGGTAGATTTTCATAGGTTTGACGCATAAGACATACCTTTGGACCGACGGCGTCAGAAACCTTACTTGCAAAGCGATGCAATTGCTCTGATGAAATGTCATCCGCTACGGGGCGACTCAAGGAGCGAAACGCAGTGTCTAGGTCGATATCCATTTCTTCATCGTTCAAGTCTGAGTAAAGATGAGGAAATTCTGGGAGTTCCCAGTCGTCATTAGGTTGCTTGAGGCAAAACATGAGGCGTATGACGAGGCCAAGAGAGGGCGCATCAGGGATCAGTGCGAGGAGATTCCTGGCAAGAATAGTCGGATCACTACTCTTTGCAGCGTCTAGTGCGGGTACAAGGGGAACGGAGGAGTGAGTAGGTAGGGTGAGGGGTGTGTACGTAGTGGGCTTGGGAGGGGTATCTGAAACTACATCGCCATATATTGCCATGGACACTGTTTCAAAGTCTCCACGTACAATCATCAAACGAGTCGCAAACTGCAAATCTAATCAGAAAAGATACAAAGTGCAGGTGAGTGGAATAGTACCTCGGAGCCCATGCTTACTGCATATTCCACTATACCACCTGCATACGGGATGACAGTTGGCATGAGTGCATTAGGTGCCTTGAGTTTATGCTTCGCATCTGCTGGTGAGCCTACGGGGTGGGCGTTGAAATAGACATCCAGAAAAAATGCTTCTGGTTCTGTGCGACTGGTTATACGCTTACTTGTATGCCAGGATGAGGTTGTAGCTGGACTCACGCGTTGATGTCTGGACACTGACCGAAGGGCTGCACGCCTGTTGGGAATATCTTGATCAACTGGACTCGGCTTGGTGAAGAGAACCTGATAGCACAGATCTTGGACGGGCCTGCAGGACGGAGGGTGCACCACTGCAGTAACATCCCTGATGCGGCGTGTGTACCAGTTGAACGAGCCATCATAACGTTACTCTACACAGCCAAACACACATTGGAGGCAAGACTCATAACCAGGTTGCACTCATTTTCTCGATTTTGCATAGGCCTTTTTTCCTGATGGGCATCATGCTGACAGCAACCACAGTGTCTTTCAGGTTTCCCTCTTACTTGATTTTTGAAATTAAATATTTTTTTATAAAAAAAACCGACAATATAATACTGAGGGAATACGATATTGTGGGTGCATGCTTCGACCTTTGACGCTGGCATTTAGGGTTAAGACAAAATACTCGTGGCGACGCCACCAACGAGATTGAAACAACTTCAACTTCGAGCCTGAGTGTGGGTGTGGTAGTCCTAGGGGCGTTCTGTGTGCGGTTGTTTGGCTAGCGCCCATGGTTTCTGTAGCACAAGTACTTCACGTCAAGTCTGGCGACCATCTTCCTTCGTTCTAAACTCCCAACCGTATCAGTTTTCTTTAATGTCCCGCCCTTCACTAAAGCTTCCCCATCTCGCTCAATCGCTCTCTCCCGACTCCTTTAAAGGTCGCCGTCGCAGCGGGAGCATCGTCAAGGTCGAAGAAGTTGGCGGTTGTACCGAGGAACTTCTTGACCGCAGCGCATACCTCAACATCAATGCCAACTGGGTCAATGCAAAGGGTGCATGCAGTTACTCGAGTAATCTGAATACATCCACTGAACCACCTGTCCAGGTGCATGGCTCATACATGTCGTCTTGGTCTTTATGGGCAAGATCATTATTGATACAATACCCGGCATGACCCAGCAGATCAGCTGGACCCTCGTCAACCTCATATATCTTAACGTGCGCTGCATTTACCCTCCCTTCTGGATTCCGTCGTCCCCAGTTATCTCTGACACGTCACATAACCGCAGCTCTCGTATCTCATGTTCCATTGGGTCACCGGCATTCCATTTGACAACGAACTTCACGGTGGTGCATATGACGATCTCACTCTCTGGGAACAGATTGACGACGGTGCCCAGTACACGCCATCCAAGAAGTGGCTATTCACCGCACCCATATTACTGTTCGTGTCTTGTCTTGTCATGCGTCCCCGTTCCTCACATAGCTCGCTTACCAGTTTCCTCGCATCCACACATTATACGAATTATAATCCCTGGCTATTCGCTGTCAACCTCACGGCTCTCATTGTCCTTGCTATCATTCCCAAGCTTCCTCAGGTACGCCCTTCATTTCATTGCAATCTCACTTGCATATCTTCCCCACCCGTTTCCTCCTACGTCTGAATCGTTCCGCCCCATCGTGTCCATTCCTGACTACTTTTCTTCTCATAGCTCCATCGACAACGCGTTCGTTTCCTCACAGGTGATGCCTCAGGCGTCTCCACTCCCGTCACACCTTCCTTCTCAAAAAACCCGATAAACGGCGCAAGCACAACCGATGCCCAGTTCGAGTGATATCGCCCATCCTTTCGCATTGGTTGTCACTGTTATCTTTGCAAACTAATGTTGTTTTCTTTCGTCTTATACTCTTGTCAAGGGAGGAACGCAATTGCCATATCAAATACATCACACGGTTTATACACAAATGATCCCAAGCTGCGGTGATAATCCTAACTCATGGTGTATATATCCAGACTACGGCCATTGTAATGCATTGTGTCAGATTCTACATGGCTCTCTATTTTCCTGTCCGATGAGTATCCATTGGCCACCATTTTATGTCTATTTATATCTGTCTACCGATGGCACCGACACGAGTTTTGTTCCATGAGAACTTTGATTATTGGACGAGAACAGAGTCTTCGTTCCCACTCGGAACCGACACATCCTTGTAGTGCGAAAGACGTAGCCTACACATAGTCAGCACAAATGTTGCGGCAATGCAAATATATATAAGCAATTCGCACGACATAGAAATGAAACTATGCCGACGAGGTGCAAAGGCCCCTCGGTAAGACACGACAGGAATAGGAAGGCACGGTGTGAAGTTGAAAGCGCTTAACAGGTGGTGGCAAACATTACCGGCGCGGGAAACCACGATTGAAATAGAAAACACATGATGGATAGATCACGTACAAATTCCGGAGGAGCATTAAAATTGTTACTTTTCCGACAGCGGGGATGTATATGGATGCCTGTACAGCAAATGCACGTCAACGAATGCGATGATTGCCGTTCGGACACCGAGGCAGGACAAGTCCATGGACGTACCTTATCTCTTATATCCTTCTCGAAATTCTTGTCTGCTGCGACGTTGACGCACACGCACCCTTCCTTTAGCCATTCTGTCTTCACTTTGTATGACGCGCTGGGTACAGCACTGATCACGACATCTGAGATGGCGAGACACTCTTCAAGTGAGAGCGTGCATAAGTGTGAGGTATGATGCGGGAGGTATTGTCGAGCAGAAGTGCCATTCAAAGGACGAGGTCGCTTTGTATATTCCTACAAGCGAAACCAAACAATTTGAAAGAAAGAGGGTGAAAGAAGGTGAAAAGTTACCTGGATGGTATCAATATCAACGGAAAACACCCTCGCGCCATCATTTGCGAGGAGTGCAGCAAGTGGACGTCCTACAACTTCTGACCTATGCGATGCTCTAGGCGACGTTCTTTATATTTCAGAGCCTTACCGATTAATCACAGTCACGGTCTTCCCATATGCGCGATCGCCATATGTTAGGATCTTGTTATATACTCCAATGTGTTCGAGGCATTTGACGACACCAAGGGGAGTACAGGGAATGATGGATTTAACTGTCCCGGGAGGCGGGGTATCGTCTATTACTGATTGGGTGACTTTCGTAGATGGAAGGGTGGATGTGAGGGAGGCAGGTGTAATGAAACGGATGCTATATCAAGTCCGTGATGAGACCGAAAAACATGTTGACTCCAGTGCCACGTACTTGTGGTAGAGGTTATAGTGAAATTTCGAGTGAAGGCCTTCGACATCCTTCAGGGGAGAAACTATCTGGAACAGCAAAATGAGCCGTTAGCGCAGATCCTTGACGTAACCATACCTGCTGCAGATAATGGTCCTGCGAAAATCGTCAGATAAAGCTAACCCGAGCCGATCGGCGCATACCTGCCGGCCTCCAAATATCGGATAATACACCTTTATGGCAATGAACATAAGTTCTACATCGCCCCGCGATAAAACTCACCATAATCCCATCGACATCGACATCTTCATTAGCTTCTATGATCGCCTCTTCTACCCCCTCCCCATCAGATCTTGCTTCTCCAGTCTCTGTCCCTCTCTGCTTCACTGCACTCCCAACCTCTTTGAGGATATATCTCACCCCGAGTCCCTCACACTGCTTCCTCGTAAACTCAGCATAAAACCTACTTGGAGACGCGTCAGTCGCCAAAATTCCAACGAGGGTCGGAGGCCGATGTGAGGCTGCAAGTGCATCTTTGACTTCTGCGTGGAAAGCATCTGCGATGGGGTCAGCCTTGAGGAGGAGACCTTTGCCGGCAACGTCGGGGGCCATGATAGTTGAGATGCGAGTTGATTAACTTTGATCTCCATTATCAAGATATTGAAATATTGCAGTCCAAAATTTTCTCCTCGTCACGCTAGCTTACATAATCCGTTTACACTTTTCGTACTCTCGTACTAGTACAACCTCAGTCTTCGACTCACGAGACTGAGTACTCTTACACTCATTATAGACTCTCGTTCTGTGCCCTTTTTTCGTCCGTCGCCGGGTCTCAATTCAAA
>PVYL01012530.1:0-14365 GCA_002995455.1 Rhizopogon fuscorubens | reverse complement strand
TTTTTTTTCTGTTAAGTACTTTATCCCTCAGGGAACGGTTGCTCGCAACGACAGCCTGCTTCTCACCAATCAGTGACCCCACAGGGTTTCTTACCAATCTTAGTTTGGAAACACTCCCATCCCTGGTAGAAAATAACACGTTTTGACATCTCATTTCCTCCCAGTTTTATCCATGCCGCCAGACCCGACGAAAGGCAAGTTGAAGCGTAAGTCGAGTCGCAGAGATGGAGAGGAGCTTCGGTTCGACGGTGGCCACGCGCGCGACATTGAGCAGAAAAGGAACAATGGGCAGATCTCCTGTGCCGAGTGTAGAAGGTGCGACCATCGCACGTACCATGGTCATGGGAGTTTCCTTTGAACTTTCTGACATGATGTGGGTTTGAAGGCTCAAGATAAAATGTGACAAGCAGATTCCTTGTCAATCATGCCAGGCGAGTACTAGTGTAATTCACGCCACAAAGCTTCTCGAGATTGAACAGCTTTCGCATTCCTTTTTTCTCAGAGGCGAGGATGTGCTGCATTGTGTCCAAATGGTAAGGCTAATGCTACGTCATACTCGCTTATTATAACTGTTCGCCCATTTCTTCTACAGGTAGCTTGGCTACTGGACAGGGGACTCGGTACGCGCTATGCCACTCCTGCAGCATCTAGTTCTTGACGATTTGCCGATCAAGCTTTGTTATCGCGGCAACCGAGCATCTCCATCGCCAGATAGCAAATATGAGTGGGCGCGTTCGACAATTGGAAGACGCTCTTGGGGCCCTCCAGTCACAGCATTCAACAGAACCCCACCCTCTACTTCGCGAAGATGTTCTTTCCATGAATCAGAAGGATGAATATGGACCTGCTGCTGGAGATCATGCTACGGGGCCGTCTAATCCTCCAGAGATCCAGGATGCATTCGGAACCCTTTCTATCGCTGATCATGGCATATCACGCTTTTTCGGCCCCACAGGCGGTTCTGAAGTGAGTTTTATCTCTTTTACTCTCAAGGACACGTGTTCACAGAAATCTGGTAGTGTTTATTGATGGTAGGTGTACTACTCTTCGTTTTCATCACGCTCACACAACCCTTCCCATTAGTCAGATAACACTAACCCACTTGAATATGCAGATGCCTCTAGTCCCGAATCTGGAAGGGACTCGAGCCCTGGAATGCCGCAAGAACTCAGGATGTTTTCACAGTCATTCCCTTTTAGCCCTGTGGGCTCGATATCGACTGTCCGGGAAATGATAGAAAGCCATCTGCCAAGCTTGGATCGGGCCAGGTACCTTGCGGAGACTTATCTTGAGCAAGCGGCCTGGCTATTCCGCAGTGTGTTTCGAGAGCAGCTAATGGAAGAATTGCTTCCAATGTACTACTCAAATGACCACACAAAACTGTCAGACGAAACCAACGGGGATCACGAACTTGCTCTTCTTTTGCTTATTTTTGCGGTCGGAGCCCTTGTGGACCTTCAACAGGAACCTTCCAACCCTGAGGCTGAACACTACCATCAACTTGCGCGTGCTGCGATATGTTTACAGCCAGTATTGGAGAAGCCTTCCCTAATTACCATCCAAGCAATTCATCTATTGAGCATCTACAACGCTATGAGCGGCAATGAAATTTCCGCCAAAGAAACGAGCATGGAGACGACATGGTCGTTGCTTAGCCTGGCTGCTCATCTTTCTCAAACAGTGAGTAATCTTTCCATTCATGTGATATCCACTGAGCGAGATCTTTTCTAGATTGGTCTTCGTACGTTTATCTATATGTATCAAGGAATCTCTCATCCGACTTCCACCCTAAAGATCGGGATAGTGCTAAATGGGGTCTTCCTGCCAAAGTTGTGCAAAGGCGGCGCATTCTATTCTGGGATCTCTTTGTTGCTGATGCCTGGAATGTGAGCTCAGCATTCTCTTGTGGAGTGTATATTGATAGTCTCGCATATAGAGCCTAAATACTGGACGCCCACCAAATTTTTCCTTAACCTACGTGGACTGCCGTTTCCCAGAGCATTCATCTTCCTCTGGAAATGACGGTGAAGTTGACCATCAAGGAGAATGTAAGTATGCATGTTGATTCGCAAATCTTCTACCGATCAATATTTCGATAGTCGCTTTATGGAGTATTAAGTACGCGGCTGAGTGTGTCGCAGAAGTTGCAACGCGTACATTGACGGCTGATGCGCCGAGTTACGCCGTAATCATGGAAATTGATCGCAAAGTTCGCGAGTTTCAGATTCCCGATCCTGCCGCTGTATTTGCATCTTCGACATCCTGTACCTCACCTCCAACCCTTACGGAGGAACCACCGTCCATTTCTGAGTCAATGGGCCGCCTGGTGATGTCTCATGCACGGGAAATTTGTAAGTGACTGCCTTTGTACTCATGGCAAGCTATCGTGACTGATCATTGGTTTAGTACTACTTTACATTCATCGCAGTTTTTTCGCGCAGGCTATCATTGAAAACCCTGTTAATCCTCTAAAGAGTGTCTACGCGCCATCATTCCTAGCTGCTTATAGGTCGTCCCAAACGATATTGCGAACCGTTCAAATGGCGTTTGCAGAACAGCGTAGTCTCTGTGCTCGTTTTTGGGCCATCTGGACTTTCGCATTTTCCTCAGCAGTGGGCACTTCCATCAATCTTAATATCCATCATGGCTGATCCCCGAAATAGATCGTCTTCGGGACAATCGTCACTCGAGGTCCACGATCTCCGCTGGCATCAAATGCTATGAAAGAATTGGATGCTGCTTGTCTCCTTTTCTCAAGAGCAGCTGCACATAGCAGACGTGCTGCTCGAGCCTTGGTCAGTACACTTTGCTGTTACGCTGGACATGCTATGTAATGAAGAGGTACTACAGCCAATCCTAACAAAACTTAGGGAGAAGGCACACGTGGCCCTTGCTGGTGCTCAGACTGATCAGCCATCACAACAGTTGGGCCAACAATGGAGCGTCAAAGTGGAAGAAGACGATGACGAACTCGCTATCTTTGCTGGAAGAACTAGGTTTGTGTCTGTGAAGCGACCTCCTGGTCTCCCTGCAGACCACTCAGACTCTCCCCCTCATACCGGCAACACATATCCACAAACTAGCTCTTTCGAGAAATCCACTGAGCAAGTATGTCGTCCGGAGTCCTCGACCGACTGGGCTCATTCGACCTCGCACCGTGACGGTCGCTATGACATGCACCATCCCAACGCACCCACTACGGGCTCCACAGTTCCGACACAGTTATGGCGACCACCTCACAGTTCGGATTATTCATATGCCCCACAACATCATGTCTCCTGTCCAACCGCATCACAACCGCATCCTGCTCAGCAGACACCCGCACCTGTCATAGGGTCATCCGCCCATTCTTGGGCACCAACGCGCGAAACCACTCGACAATATCGTCAGGCTGCATTTACAACTTCCATGCCACAGATGCCGGTTTTTAACCAGTACAACCCACCTTCTGCGGCCTCATATCACGGCCATCTTACCAGGCCACCACCTGCTGAATTAGCTGACCTTGGCCTGGTGGCACAAGATTCGAGGCTTGATGAACGCTGGACGTCGTTCATGCGGGATTCTGGATATTTTGAGGAGGTTGGGTATAGAACGCGGTGACAGGCCGTGCGTGGCTATTTTCTCCTTATCCATATCTTTTGAACCATTCCTTGCGTTGTTTTGTTCAATAGTACTGAGCAAGTCTGTCTCAAGGGTGACCTTTCATGTCGATGTCACTTAGCATGTCACTTCCAACAATCGTATGATGCTTATTTACAGATACAATTATTTTCTGCCGGTGATTGTATTTTACGAAGTATGAAGATAGTCATATAATGAATAAGTTTGTAGCTATCCACCTTCCGTACATCGACCTGAACACTAAGGTTATACAACAGCCGTGACACATGTTGCTCTGACCAAGGTGTTGGATTTAGGCCGTTTCGGTCCAGCAGCAAAATCTTCAAATGCTGAACGCAAAGAAACTTCGTGCTTGCACATCGCACGACGATCAAGCAAGTCCGAAGTTGAAACCAGAAATTGAACCCAACATGAAAAAACAAGTCGGGAAAACCAAGACAACTTATTGTGGGGCGTATGGTGCAGGATGCTGGAAACACATCTTCTAACGAAAGTTCGCCGATGACGCATCCTTGCGAATACTTGCGGCTCGAAGATGAGAGGTTGGTGAAGCTAGAGGATGAGACAGAGAAGTGGTGGGAAGGGAAAATGACGCAGGACGCTGAGAGGCTCAGAATGTAACGATAATTCGGTTGAGTTGATTATTTCCTATATAACCCACATAAGCAGCTCATTCGCATCGTGACGGGGACAGAAGGTAAAATCATCTCCAGCCTCGTCCGGCACTGTATATGCAGACAAGATCTAGTGGTTGGGCTGGGCCAAGCGTAGGGTACGCAAGCAGGTGGGGCGGAACGCGTGCTTACGAGTTCGATTGAGTCAATAACACTGATGCTAGCCTGAGATTTCAACGTAAACTGAATATATATGTTACGCAGGTGTGGGTACGATACGTATGAATCAAGTAACAGACGAGTAAGAAATAAAGGAGTGGCGGGCGTTGTGCGAAACTCGTTGTGGAAGAGGAAAGGACAATAAGAAGGAAAGGGTCGGAGCTTCTCGACCAGCTGGATGCGTGATGCCGGGCTATTCCGACAGGCTACATTACACAGCGCCCGGTGATAGGCTATGCGACTTCTTATTCACAACTGTATCTTTGTTAATTGACTGTACTCAATATCATAACATAGGCCAAGGTAAATGATGAAGGCTCGACAGGTAAGTTGTACACAATCTAGTTCATTGCTATAACTAATTATTTACACTGGCCAGTTTCCGACTGCTACGAAGAAGGGTTTCAAATTCGTGTGAAAAATTGACGGTCCTTTGGGGACCAGGTGGCCTCTCGCGATCCACGTGACGCGCGGCGCTTAACACAGTTCCGATCGACGAGACCAGGAACGAACGAATGACTGGTCGTACGTGGTCCGGAAATCCTCGGGACAGGGTGCAGGCGCCCGTCATGGGCCTCTCTGTGCTCGAGAGATCTGCCCCGCACCGCAAGTCCGTGCTTAACGCCCGAGAACACCTGGAAACAGTACGTGCACTTGCGACCGGCCATAATAATATGATAATATCCTCTGCGCGTCTACGCGGGGCATGTGGGGAGGTAAGGTTGTCCTCTGCCAGAATCATTATTAACAGGGTTCACGTGCAAAGAACTTCTAACTGGGCAAGAAAGTAGGAGCGGCCCTATTGTAATGTTTGAAAACTGGATGGCATAGAACGTTCTTGTTGGCAGTTGCTAACCTTCCAGTGACGTTCCGACGGTGCAATACTTAGTTTCGTCAGTCCCTACATCACACATTCTCAACACTCGTCTCACCACTGGAATAAGACACGTACCATATTAACAGTATCCAGCCAGACGGGGAACACATCAATTGCTGGTTTCCGT
This sequence comes from Rhizopogon fuscorubens, assembly GCA_002995455.1. NCBI lineage: Eukaryota > Fungi > Basidiomycota > Agaricomycetes > Boletales > Rhizopogonaceae > Rhizopogon > Rhizopogon fuscorubens. The sequence continues at coordinate 8,904 of PVYL01012530.1, read as the reverse complement.
GATCCCGAAAGCCATGCCTGGAGATCACGGCCAGGTTTGTGGCTCGGAGCGGAATCGCCAAAGTAATCAGGTCCTGGGGCGAGATAGCCTAATACCACGTTCGCACCTTCGTTCTACAAAACATACGAACGGCGACGCACCGCGGGACGCGAAATAATCTTAGATCAACCGGTTGTTCACAAAAAGTGGCCCTCAGACGTCTGGTAGGAAGAGTAACACCTTCTGTGCTGTAGCACGACTCGGAGGTTCAGAAATGTATGTTTGCATTCCACCTAGGTCTTCGATGCGACCAATGGGTGTACTCTATGTATTTCACACCGGAGCAGCAGCAGGCAGCTGGAGCCGAGAAGAGCGTTGAGGATATTATTGAAACTTGGTGAAGAGACGACAACCTTGGACAACCTAGCTGCACCCTTTTATATTTGTGCCATAGTACTAGTACTATATGACCCCTTCTACTTTGAGGCAAGCAGCGTTCTTGTGGAGCATTCAGATATCTTATGGGTTTGTAAGTGGGTCTGAATGCTTACGCATCAGGATTCAGTACACAACTGATTATGCCATCACCTAGCGCGATACTACCAACTTAAGGTTCCACACTTCCTCTAGAGGACTATATAGGTTGTAATTGCGATAACATGATGCCAACGGTATTTAATACAGATCATAGTTCTACTAATGGTCGACATCTGATGGTGTTTGAACTACTGAACTGCCAGTGAAACTAAGTACTTGGGAACCACTTGAACCATCTCACCATTGCACATTGGCCACTCTTCTTTCGCCCACCCTATTGTACCGAGGTGAAAAATCAAACCACGGGAAAAGGCCGCGAACTAGCTTTAAGTCTCCTCGGATCCGGGATCTGCCCTTCGGAAGCAATAGAGACCCCACTAAAAATCTGAAAATAGTAGGTCGCCTTCTTTTCCGCAGGGATGTCTTCAGCGCGAGATCATAGATGGAAACGCAAAGCCTGCTTCTAAGTGCTGCTGTAAGTAAACCATGCTTTGAATACATGCTCTACCTGCACTAAAGCGTACTACCTTATTCACACCTTATTCAATCCTGATTTTAGACGTTAGTCCACTGATGAGCTCTCTTTCAAAAGCTCCTCGCTGAAACAAAAGCCTTGATAAAGAATGTTAGTCACATTTTGGGGGATCGCGGCCAACCCACTCAACGACAGCACAGCATTTCGTGTTCGTGCCTTTAAGTAACTGCGTATCATTTCTGCATGTAACGTTTGCTGAACAGTATCATACCAAACATTTCCTTGACGCCAGCTACCTGTTTTGGAGGTTATCCTTCGCCTGTTCAGTAGACTTTGTTCTCCACGCTCGGCGGTCCCATCAGGTGCAGAATAGGGTCCGAGTCACGTAAGAGTACTATCAACAAGCCCACAATGCCTGCGCGCACGCAGACGTTCCTTGCAACACATAGTAATGTTGAATCAATTGAGTATTAATATTGAAAGGCCCAAATACGCCTGAAATGTAAAGGATGACAGTCCTCACTCCGGAAGCAGTGGTTTCAGAGTGTGGGTGCACCAGCGATAGTGATACTTTCGCCTTCGTGTACCTGTATGCGCAAATGTAGTGAAACAGTGTCTGTCAAGGGCCCTGCAGACGTAGACGAATATGTATCGCAAAGGAGAGGTTAAATTTGACGAATATTGATACACAGTGACATACACTATAGGCTACTTGCTGCATTGGTCAATGCTGGCAGCCACGCTATCCATGGTGCCAGACAGCAATTACTACAAACTAATTGCACTAAGTAAGAGAGATTTTTCGAGACACTCTATCCACCTTTCGCGCCCACCTGCAACGATGTTCGAAGCCAATCATGTACCAAAGCCGACTTATAAGTAGATAGTCATTTTAAGTTCTACGACTCGGGGAGTCGGGGTGTTCAACCTGCGGGAATCATTCTGGAATATATAGCTCCGTCATGTCCATTTTTACTCTCCTTGTAGCTATAGCACTCATTCTTATGAATACATCCAAATTTTGCGTGTAATGCAGGCGCAGCCTGAGACCTCAGGGAACAACCGAACTATGCAAATATTAACAGGTTAGGTACTACCAACGAGCAAGCAGTTTAACAGTCTTTTCCAGACTGCGTGTGGCTGTTGGGCTGTGTTATCATCGAACAAGTCAGATTATCATCTCGGTACTTTTTAGTCGTTGGCAGACACAAGGACCACACTACGTCGTATCGGTGGCCGAAAGGGCACACGAATCGAAGTAGCCAAGACTCTTCTAAGTTCTAATGCCCCCGGAACATGAGACGGATAATGTGCAAACTGTCAACTGTGATGATGGCAACAACAGGAGCCGCTTCATTTCAAAACGCAAATATAATCCGTGAAACTTTCAAAATGCGTCTCAAGCCATGTGGCCCATGTCAATAGTAGTAAGTGTACGATGTACAACTGGTAAGGGGGTCGTAAGTCATTAACTGCAAAGAAGAGAATACAAAGGGATACCACGTACCTCTATCATGAACTGATTTTTCATGATGGAGTTCCCGCTTCCCAAGTTGACACGCCGGTGGCGGCACAGGATAGTGGCCTGTATGTTTGATGTAAGGGTAGATCGGCAGTTTCAGTTTCAGTCTTTCTAATTATACCCATGTCCAATTACAAACGGAACGTTCCCGTGGGTAGGGTATTCATTATTTGAGGTGGGTTTGAAGATAGGAGGTACTGAACTACAGGTGAAAGTTGATCGATATCGGGCACTGGCAGCTTACATTTGATCATGGAATTCCTAGGACAGTAGAAGTTATCTCGTGAGTAAGGAGTAGCAATGATGAGTCAACGGCTTCCAGTGCGGCGCACGCTCATAAAAAATCACATTGATTGACAGTACTCCGAGTAAGGGGATCGCCGAGTGAACGTTGCCAATAACATGTGATCATGTCATATCAGCTGGGATAGTCAACCATACTTGATCTCAGGAGGCTAACAATGTGCCGGGATTCCAGGGATTAGTCACGGCATCTGAGACCTGGACCATGTCTCCTGGAGGGAGAGATATGACAGAAGACAAACATGACAAAAGGCGGAAGCAGGCTCAACGAAGACAGGGAATAACCGAGGTATCTCCGTGGCAAGAGATAAGAGGATTACGTACATATTATGGGTGCAGTTGCGGGCGGCTTCACGGAGTCCGAGGGAGGAAGAGCATGTGTGAGACGACACTGGCACCAAGCACATGCTAACATGTTAGCAGCATCGCGGAAACGCTATCGATATCGTAGAAGTAGAAGAAAAGAAATTTAGCTAAGGCGTGATTAGGGTTTTGTGGAGTGGGTAAGCAATGAACTTTGTCTCCACATGCCGCCGGGAAGTCGGAGCGAGAATGACTTTGCTGAATAATTTATGCTGGACATAGGTGACTTGGGTCAAGTACAGTTTGCGATAATGAATATCGACAAGTTCTTTTTAAGAGGGATTTACAAACAAATGTTTGTGCACTAATCCAGAAAGAAGATTATTGTCGTTGGGTCATCTCCGAACACGGCAAAAAATAATCCGCTAAACAGAAGGTAGTTGATCGAGGACATGGATCCTGAAATATCTGAGTGGGGAGTTGGGGGATAGACCCAACCGAATCGTCGACACGGTGCTTTTCGAGGATCTGGGTGTGAGTGAAATAGCCATATTAGAACATGTGGAGGCATTTGGGTTATAGTTGAACCGGCGGACGGCGAGAAGGAGGCTCGCGGGAAGACCGGAAATGATGAAGGGGCGAGGCGAATAAACAAGCGCGAAGTATGAAGCAGTACGCGTGGAAGTATATTGTACGGGCCGCGGCCTGTTCGGAATATCACACACTATAATATGCAGTATGGAATCGATTTTGAAGGAATCAAGATGAGTGTCACTTCGCCGGTAGTTTTGGGCGTCGGGGCATAGACAAGTGCAGATCAAGAGGAGCAAATGAATAGACAGGAATACGCACCACGAATATATGAAGGGTTCCAAAGATAAACGGTAGCTTATTATTTTGGGCCAAGCACATGTCATAATTTTGGGTTGAGTCCAGCGATCATAAATGCGTTGCGTGCTTGTGACGTCGCTTGCGCAGCACTCATCAGGTACACAGAGAACCATCGTCGTGGCATGGCGTGACATGAGTATTATATGAATGCCGGTAGACATTCGGGATGTCATTGGTGCGTTGTCAGTGGGGAACGAAAATGGACGAACCTCGAGGTAGCGCTAGGCCATCCAAGACTCAACCACTGAGGGAAAGACTTGAGCCATCTTTGCAAACCCTGAGGCTGGGGGAACCAGAAGACAGAAAAGGCACGATGACGGCAACAAGGGGTGTGAAAATAATGTGGTGCGGTGTCGAAGAACGTACAACTCTAGCCTAGGACCGCATTCTAGTTGACAACAAGCTGCAACTACGCGGACATAGTCGATGTCAGTGTGGGAAGGAAAGAATTCGCTGGGTTTGATGAAAGGAATGACGAGATCGCTGCGGAGATGCGGGAGGGCGACCTAGTGGGATCTAGTGTGGGAAAACTGGATCAAGTATGAACATACGAATGATACGAGTGTGATGATATCATGGCCTTGCTATTGGACGAAGCTTCCTCGTCTTGTGGGACTTGGGACCGCTTGACATCTAACAGCGTTTAACCTAGTTAGGGAAGCTCAGGCAGCTGCATGAAATCCAGCCTGATCTCTTGATCAAATGTTAGACCTAGTATGGAAAAAATGAAGGAATCCGCGGAAGAGTATCTCTAATCCCGGAGAATAATGATCTTGTAGTATGTGTGATCTGATGAGCGCCGTTTGCATTTGCTTGGGCTTCGGCACCCGTTCACGGAATTACATGCCGCCAGTGAAAGATCCAAACTTCAAAGCTTACAAGGCTCCCATCCTCTCCCCCACCGCCATCTCTTTCTTTTCTACTCCCATCATCTCATTCCTCTCTTGTCTCCTCATCGTCTCAACACAGAATGGGCAGAAGAAAAATTGAGATTCAGCCGATCACCGTGAGTTTCGACTTCTTGGTCGTCTTGCTGCTATTCTCGGTCACACTCGTACCCTGGATGCGCGCTTCAACTCCATTTTTACTTGGTCTTTCGTTGATCCAACATTAACTCCTTTCTCTGTAATTCTTAAACATAGCACGAGCGTAATCGTTCAGTAACTTTTTTAAAGGTAAGCCTTTGCTATTTTTGCCATTAATGTCTTGGCAGCTGATTACTTATAATTATCCTCCCCTCCCTCCTTACAGCGCAAGAATGGTCTCTTCAAGAAGGCTTATGAGCTCGGTGTCCTCTGCTCTGTCGACGTCGCCGTCATCATCTTTGGCGAGTTCCTTCCACCCTTATCGGTGGTTCGCTTACTAAAACAACCCTCTGATAAGAGGAACGCGCTGGGCACCATTTGAAACTTTATCAATACTGTTCTGGCGACATCCACGACATCATTCAGCGCCACGTTCGGGTAAGTAGTTCGTCGTTTCTAGTCCTTTTCTTCACTGCTCTGCCATTCAGTATGACGGAGAGAAGGACACCCGTGCTCCCCATGACTTTGCGAACAATGTCAATGCCAAATTAAACAATGACGCCGACGCAGATGATGACGACGTCGATGATGATGACGATCCAGATTCTGTACCCACGCGTGGAAACAGGAAACGTCACGAACCCAAGTTGAAGACCGAGTACAGTAATACCTCGAAGCTCCTCATTCCATCTTCAGGAGGTGATATGGGTCTTAACGTTGATGTAAGACAACCATATGCCTATCATTTTCGATTTTTTTACTCAATCTGAAACAGATAGCTGATTACCATCGTCCCATGACCATCCCCCCCCCTCCTATGCCCCTTCATCACTCACAGCATCCACCAGCTAGTGGAGGTTCTTCGCTTCCTATTTCAACCGAGCGTCATACGTCTTCCGGTCGGTTACTCCCTCCCAATGGCCAACTTAGCTCTCAAAAGAAGCCTCGTCTAGCACCTAGCGTCCATGCAGGCAACGGCTCGAAACTTTCCGGTGATGAGTCTATGTACAATGGTTATCTCCCCTCGCCCACATCAGCACATCCAGCCGCATATCGTTCGAATGGTCCCTCGTCCCACCAACTTCCGTATAATGGATATATGGGAGTGTCAAGCAATAGCCCTTCACAGTCCTTCCTCCCGTCATCCTTTGACTTTCCTTCCTCATCATCCAGAGGCACCAATATACCACGTAATAACAGTTACACCCAACGATCGTCATTTTCTCAACCCCAAGAACCGCAAATACAGGGAATCTATCACCAGCTTATGCGTCATAATCATCCACACGGTTCCCATCCCAGCGGACTGCATTCTCAACAGTCTCCCGATAACTTATTATCCACATTCCTAGACAATGATGATCATCGGCAACCGCAGGGTACAGGCTCACAATTCGCGCCCCTTGATTGGCCCACACATGGAACGTCACAACAATCGCATCCACCCCCCTCGCAACCCACACAGCAAGAATCAGGTATGACTTCATGTCTCTCATTGACTGTCATTCTCAGATTGTTTGTTCTAGGGCCGCCGGGAGACACCAGTTGGCTTGATTTCCTGTCTCAGAACGCGCCCCAATCCGGTGCTCAGCCGTTACATATGACACTGCCCCCCGCCCATCCCAATGGGCGAGATGGTCTCTCATGGGAACGAGATCACGATGCGGAACACTATTCCGTTGAGCGCGGCAGTAGTGGTGACCTAACTCGTCCCGATAAATCTCCTTCTAGTGGAGGAACATTGATGTCCCCGCGTTCATCACGCAAACGGCCGCGTGCGGATTCGGGTGGCGCTGTTGGTGGTGCTGCGGATGAGGAACGTCCGTCGCCGAGCGCGCGGGCTCTTACTGTTTCGGGACATGAAAAGATGCATGATCCTGGCAGCGGTAATGGAACAGATAAACAGGACAAGTGACAGGATACGGGCTTTTATTATTTTCGGACACAATTGTATGAGTATGGTAATCTTGGACCTTTTTCTTGCACCATGGTCATTGAGAGCTTCGTTATCTGGACGTTTGCCTGAGTCGTGGCCGACTTACATGTGCTTCATAAATTTTTCACGTTTATTCCATCGCGCTGGATACCTGCGGGGAGGGGCACGTGGGATGTCAATGATAGTCTATTATATTACATTATGAATTCGTACCCAGTTACGCTGACTACTCACTCCGCATACAATGGAATTCTACATGAACAATTAGGAACTCATCACTAATTGGCACAACAGTTAGACCACCCGAAACTAATCAACTGCATTTCCGAGGTGACAAAAATCTCCTCCAATGATCTGCAGTAGCTCACGCTGGGATTAATGAAAAGATAGCGTGGGTGCCAAGTCGAAAGACAATGAGGATTGAGGATATCGAAACTTTATTACGCCGTTGGCTCAGCATGGTGAAAGGAAATGGGCGTTCTACAGGTTGGAGATGATCTTGCATAAGTGGAATGTCCTAAACTAAGGTGCACGCTAATGCGCATAGGGGTGGAATCCAATATTGTAGTTGAAATGCTCAAGGTTTTCTCCAAACTACCCGAGGACTTGCACGTTGGTATCAAACTGCCACTTTCCACTGCCCGGTGAGCCATGTTGCCAATATTGCCATTCTGTCCTCCATACTGATTACCTTCTGGCAAGCACGCCAAGGTATCTTGGCTGTCCGAAACGCATATGAGGGTGATATTGGAGGGAGAGAACGAGATTGGGGATGGTGGTGCCGAGCCATTTGCGGAAGCAATGTTGCATTACCACAAGTTTCTGCAGTTCGTAGAGGATCGTGGAAATGGAAAGTCTTCCTTCCTTGCTTTCATATCATCTGCTTCGGTTAGTTTACCACCTTATTACTAGGGGACTTTGCTAATCGGCACTAGGAGCATGGTTTGGCATTCTCCCATCATGCAATACTAGCAGTCTCTTCCTTGGGGATTTCTGAGGAGAGGACTGTCAAGAACACAATTAATATGACATAGCTGCCGTGATTCATTGACCCACCATCAACGTACATCATGCCTTCTGGTGTTTCCCAGATACCAAACTTAGTACACTGATTGTTGAAGGATTGATGTCGGCGCCTAACTGGTGCATGATCTTGGGTAATACGATTCCAGGACAGACAAAGGCTACTGAGCTCATTGCTCGATAACTTGCATCCGCAAAGCCAAATTCAATGCACGAATAAGTAATTGGTGATTTACAAGTCGTCAAGATTCAACTATACCTTTGGGTCAAGGGTAGACGCCGTCAGCAGGCTCGTCATCGCCTGATCGACATCCCGAGAAACAAAGTCATGGATCTACGCCTGTCTTCTAGCACAACTCAATCCACAGTAGTCAGGACGAGGGACCTATTGCATATTGTAGGATCATCACTGTAGTCGATAGAGCAACATAAAATCTCACAGATTGTGGTGATGCGTCAGTGCAATCAGGTCTATTAGTGGATCATCTTTTTCTCCTGCAGTTGCCTCCTTGCTACCGCAGTATAGTAGTAGCGTCGCTGCATGTCTATATTAGGTTTTTCATCCTCTTCTTTGACTAACGCGCTCTTGACGGGCATTGATTTCTCTTCGACCAAAAGGGCTGCCAGGGCTTCACGCAACATTAGACTGACAAGCTGTCGTAGTGACGCAGCAGTGGCTTCCATAATCTGAATAGCTATCCCGCGTACTTTATATGACTGCGGGTGGATGGTGAGGTGAACAAAAACGGAACCGATTGCAATCATGGTAGGCATCAGAATAGAAGGAGATAAGCATCATGATTATACCCACCACATCTGCTCATTTGAATCTAGTTCATTCTTCATGCGAAAGAGAGTGAGGTTCGAAGTACGCAAAAGTCATGTCTCCTCTTCTGCGTCGGTCACCTTT
>PVYL01010932.1:0-16466 GCA_002995455.1 Rhizopogon fuscorubens | reverse complement strand
TCGACTACGCTGTGCACAACCATGTGCGCTCTTACTCTAACACCGATTGCGGGATCAGACAGCTGGAGATGACAATCGATGTATGGAACGTTCGACAATAGCAAGTTTTATCTATTGGACAGAAGTGTACTTGAGCTCGATGGCAGCACTACGGGCGTGAACGGAATCAGATCTTCCAATACGCAAGAAACTTCCAAAGTTCCGAATCGCACGTTTCCTGCGAAGCTCTACACACGATGCCACAGAAACAGTCGTTTTGCAAATCCAACCCGCGGAGAATTAGAATTCCCCAAACCACAAACGTGCGGCGCAGGGACCTTATAAATATCGCTCGTGTTGATTCATTAGTGGGTGTTGGTACAATCGCACAGATGAATATACAATACAGTACAATACAGTACAATACAATATCACTCCAACACTAACCCAGCGCACACACTCCCACAAATCAGTCAACGCTGATATTTGCAGCCTGGAGCACGATGACAGCCGTCGCACACGCCGAGGCAACAAATGCAGTAGCAGGGTCCCCGATGGTCTTCCTCACAACATCCTGCCCGACGCTGCCGCTCCCACGCTCCTCTAGGATCTTGCGCAACTCGGCCGTGTGATCCTCAGCTGCAAGCCGCCGCGAGCGCCCGACGACGACCAAGACAGGCTTGAACGCCGAGGCCTGCTGGATGGCAGAGTGGAGTGGGACCGGAGATGAATGCTGAGAGAAACGGATGCGGGAGAGGGCTGCACGAAGAGAGGGCGGCGTGTCGGGCGAACGGTCCGAGTTGGCGTATCGTCCCCACAGGACGCTGTCGGCGGTCTCGGACTGGAAGCGTGTTTGGGTGGTGGCCTGGCCATAAAATGTGTCTGGGAAGACGACGTTCTACCGGTATGCGCGTGAGTCAGGAAAAAGCCAAACATGGTATGCAACGTACTGCAGGGATCGGCATCCCTATGCCTGAATGCCCAAGGTCTGTCTTCTCCTCTAGATGCACAAGCGACGGCCGCTCAACCGTGGCAGCATCTTCAACGCCACTTTTCGACATTCTCACGACCGTTGCACTGATTCTGGGGTTAGCACAAAGCTGCACCACAAACTCAAGTGCAAGCCGATCATCGGGACCGCCAAAAAAGGGGAAAAATACGTGTCGCGCACTACCCGTCCCCACAGAGTGCGAAACGCCTGGATCGATGAACAAGGCAACATCCGTTTTGCTCTCTGCAAATACTCTCCGCACGAACTGTGAGTGGATCGCCGCTGCAGACTTCCCCGTGCTTTTTGACCCCCCAAAGAACGCTTCGAATGGGTTCAGATGCGAACTTGACAGATCATCGTTCAGATCTCCAGAGGTGGACGGTGGCAGCCACGGCAAAAGAATGAGCTGTGACCCATGCCGCTTCGCGTGATCTGCAACATTGTATGGCATGTCCTCGAACGGGACGATAGAAAGCGAGAGTGAAACTGGTAGATCATTGAGTTCCCCAAAAGTGCGGAAGACGCCCAAAACAGGGTCGGTGTGGATAAGAGTGTCAGCGACTGAAGATTTCATGACAGCCGAAGTACGGTCCGATAGTTCAATCAGACGGAGGGCGTCCACACTGACTTCAGGCGTTTTGATCTTATCAGATGCGGCCGTCGATTCGGTTGACCGGACGGGTGAATCAAGTGTGCGCGTGCATAAGAGTTGAGTAGCCACCAACATTCCGGACATGTGTTCGAATTTGTCAAGGACAACAGTGAAGCGATGACGCCATGTTTGATCTTGGGTGATGAGGAACTTGTGATCACCTTTATCGTCGAAATCCTCCCCACTCGAAGATTGGGTAACACCTGCAGCTGTTGCGCGAATCCGGCGCTCAGGCGGATAAAACAACGAGACGAGGGGCGTCGTCATGAAAGTCAGGATCAAGGCTTCGAAGACGAACATAGAAAACACCCTTTGGGTGAGTATGCCGGCAGAAAGGCCAATGTTGAGTACAATTAGTTCAACAAGACTGGGAAGAAAATGTCAGTTGGCACTGGCAAGATACAATCAAGAGACTTGGAGAGCTGACCCTTTACAACTCATCAACGATCCGACCGTGCTTGACTCTCGCCAGCTCATGCCGGAAATTTTGGCAGTGATTGTACAAGCAGTGAATTTGCCAGCGAAGTCCAAGCCTATAATCGCGAATGTAAATGCCCAAGTAATGCCTAGCTAAAGCGTCAGGCAAACGACCAAGGCGAGTGAACATTAGCAAAACAGACCATTGTTAAGCAATCCGAGATTGGTATTCAATCCGGAGATTGTGAAGTACTGTATAATAATGAGCCTTATCGCAAGGCAAATTCATTACACTTACCAAAGGTAAAAATATAATTGTCACCATATCTTCGAGCTTTTCTGTCAGAGAGATGGCAAGACCGCCTTCTCTAGGAACAATGATACCGGCCAGGAACGCCCCTAGACCCTGAGTAAGACTTTGGGAAAGGATATATAAAAAGTATTACTAACCAAATATAGCGTTGACACCGACAATGTCGGTGAAGAACGCGCAGGCCCAAAGAACAATCATGGTTACGGTCATGAAGAACATGGTGGGACCATTTTCCGTACTTCCCGTAAATCTAGCAAAGCGGAGGAGGATGATTCTAACGGGCCACAAGAGAAATGCTGTGAATGCGATGCATGTAAGAAGAATCCATAAAGCAGTAAGGCCAGAGGTTGCGTTGACGAGCGCCACAGCAAGTGCGAGTAGACTCCAGCCTACTACGTCATTGCACACGCCGGCTGAGAGGACAATGACGCCGACAGTGGTGTCTAAGAGCTGTAGAGCGGTGAGAATACGACAGAGAACGGGAAAGGCAGTGATGGAGAATGATACGCCAGTAAAAAGCATGAAGTAAGTATACTTGACATTGGAAGGGATGAAATTGTGGTATAGTGGAATAGAGATAGCAACGCCAAGACTGAAGGAGAGGGCTATGGCGGAAAGGGATATGAAGAGGGATTTACGGGCACTACGTTTGATAACGGATGCATCGATTTCGAGACCGATTATGAAGAGAAAGAGGCAGAGGCCAATATTGGCAACTAATGAGAGATAAGAGAGGGATTGGGAGGGGAAGATGTGGTTTGTAAAACCGGGAATTCGTCCAAAGGCAGTAGGACCTACAATGAATGAGTGGAGGTGATTGTTGAAATGGTAAAAAGAACGGACCGAGGAGAATTCCACCAAGGACTTCAGCAATGACTTTGGGCTGTTTGATCTTTCCGAGGCCAAGTGCGAGAAGTTGACTCATCATAACAATTATACCTATGCGCAGAATGGAGTTGTAGACAAAATTGGAAGGAAGATTGAAGCTGACCCATTTGGATTATCCATAGCCTTAGAGGGTCTGAGGCGTTGAACGATGCTGGGTCTATTCCAGACAATAAGCCACCCTAAAGCACGCTTGAGATGGAGATGGTAAACAGAGTGCCAAAAAAAATTAAGACCTGTCCTGTGACTGTAGTCCTCTTCCAGGAGCCAGAAACTAGACTGACGACGGCTTCGGAAAACTGAGGCATGAAAGAGACGTAGACTTGCCGCAGTAGGTGTCAGGGTTGGAACTAGGAGGTACAAATACTCGAGTTAAGGAGCGGAGTTTATTTGATGTTAGGTTAGTTGCATAGCCTCTATAGGGTCCCTATCTCATAGCCGGGCCCGTAAGTGCCTAGCAGCTCCATAATGCGTGACCAAACAAGGCACCCTCTCGGCCGCTGCCACCATCTTCCGTTATACTGTCACAACCAGCCAAGTATTCCAGAATCGTTCTTCAAAGAAATGCCTGCAATTCCCTTTGGTCGCTATTAGTGTACGTTTCCGTGCTTATGGCATGAGATTTTACAGCCAGCACAAGCCAGCGTTTAGGATGATCCTCCCAGACTCTACTTGCACCTCGCACCACGGTGGTAGGTCAGTATTCAGCCACGTTGGGAGGGAGTGGATGTAAATCATCAGAAGCAATTAATTAATCTGTTTGTAGTTGTCATTGCAGCCAAATATACATGTGATTGGAGACTAAGTTAGTCTATCAAGATATCATTATCCCGAACCTCCAGAACACGAAGAATATAACGTTCCTCACAAGCACCCCCTTGTACAGAGAACGTTCTGTTCGCAATTGCACGAGTCATCGTGCATTAATTCCGACTTCAGAATTGCGTATTTTTTTCTGCTGCCGTTGGTGATCATGATAAGCATGACAAATTGTGCGCTGATTCTTTCTGTGCAAACTCTGACATATAGTTGTAACAAATAGTTGGTATCTACCAATCATGATTCAGCTTAGTATCATTCTACTACGGGATTTGGCGCTGTTGTATCCTTCAGGTCTCTATCAAGCTACATATCTCATGACAAGATTTCAAAGGGTTTCGCTGCAAGCAGATTACATCGGAAGTCCAAGCGGTGTCAACTGTCGACACGTTATATCTGACAAGGTATGTCATGACACGGCATTCAAAGAGCGAATCTTTCCCACTCCTCGGCTAGAAGTCGGTTTGAGATTGGCTGGTATTTTGGGTTGTTCCGCTGCAAGGAGATTGCATCGGAAGTCCCAACTGTCGACACGCTATATGACAACTTGAAGGTGCTATATGATTCGTCAAGATATATCATGACACCGGTGATTTCAAAGAGCGATGCTTACCGGACAAATCCCACTGTTCGGGCGCTCCGGGCTCAATTGCCATGGTAGCGCGACTACCTTGTTCAGGCTTGCTGTCATGCCCTGCTGAATCCAAAAATAGCACGTCCCAGCGCCGACTTCTCAGCTTATAAATACCTGGAGCAATGCGGGGAAAGGTAAGTATATCCTTGATGGCCTAACCGTCGTTTCTGTTCGGGAACAGTGGATCTCACGATTACTGTCTCAAAATGACTCTTTTGGAACACTCTCGAGCCTTGTTTAGCCTCGCAAAAGCACAGTACATATTCCAACAACCTAGTCTCAGATGTATTTGTGATTCAGTGAGATGCTAACACAAGTTTTCCATGTGTTTGAAAATCGGAGCAGCAGAATTCATGGCAATTCGAGCCTCGTTTAGCTTATGAACAGCTTACAATGAGACTTCAAGTTAACGCTCACCTAATACCGCGATATTGACTTTTAACCACCCTCTCGGGAGATGGGCTGGCGCGGATCTCATGTTTCAGCTGATAGAATGCAGCTGTTGAATCCTGTGAACCCTACTATAACGGTAAGTATATCTCAGCAGAATGTGTGAGACGTCATACACGCTCCTTACCATGACAAAGGCCCGGGGTTCTGAGATCCGGTAATGCCACGGCTTGAGACCACCTTGAGTTATACGTACGCAATGTCCCAATCATCGACCGAGCTTCGTTTAGGTAGCTCAGATGGCAGAATGACAGAGTCTAAATAGCAAACGTGAGCATATGGCAACTCAAAAGCAGACCGCCAGAGCCCACCCGGTTACATAAGTTCGAGTAGTAGCCAAGACCAACAAGGATACTGCCCTCGAGGCACACTCTTGTCCTCTTATCTAGAGTTAATACATGGTACCAGTCTCATTGCTTGAATGCCGCTTTTAAAATTAGTAACGAGCACTCAGGCTGAGTAGTGATGTTAACTTACCTGATTGGCTATCTATCGATCACTCCCACCGGGTGACGTATCAGAGCAGTTGTCGAAGTTCACTTGTCTGAATATGATACTAGACGCCTGATCCATTTTTGCAGTGGGAGCAATACCAATACTGAGTCAGTAGTGTCAAATGACAAGTTCTCAATGATGGTTTGTCGGGAATCTCGGGATGTTCACTTGAAAGTTGAATGTACTTACCACAAGGCCGTTTCTCTGCTCACTTCGCTAGTTCATCTAAAAGTTCAAAATGCTCATCCAGCGGAGTTTGATATCAGATGAGCGCTTAACATTACTTCGCCATTGAGCCATCCATTGAAACCTTAAGCGAGAACTTGGGTGTCTCGCGGATGTTGAACCTCCTGGAAGCCTTGGTCACGATTGAGAGATTCAAGTCGCATGAGGTACGTGTATCGTGCACATTCTTTTTGCCATTATTATCAGCCTTGTGCCGGCAGGAGTTCTCTACTGATTCTACCCACCCTGATGAAGTGCGTCGATGGCCAACCCTACCCTCGGGGATCGCTTTCCTCACCGATCATTTACACGATGGCACAGTCCTGCCGAAACGTTATATACTACTCCACCGGATCTCCACGAGGTGCCACATAGAGTCGGTACTGGGTCGGTCATCAATGGGGTCGTCTCGGACGTTGCGTAATCACTCCACGAGCTTCCACGATTCCACGAGCCCAGCTTCGTGTGCTAGCTGCTTTGGACTTCGATCGTAAGTACTCAAGCTCTCCACCGTGTCGCTGCGGGGCTTTTCCAGTAACCTAGGCGAAGTTGGGCCAGTGGCAACATTTTTGCCAGAGAATTTCAATGGAACTCATTACGGCATCGATCAATATACATGGCTAGTTTTCTTCGAGTTCAACTGCGTGTGGATACAACATGTTACACTAAGTGGCGCAGTTCAAGTTTGCCGTAAACTACCTTCATATCGAGGCCTAACATTTTGCTTGCGCTACTTTTATATCCTGCTCCGCATCAGACGACTCGAACTTTCGAGATGAAATAATATCGGATATTAGATGGCCAGCTATAGTGATGGAAATCGGAACACAGGTATGTATGTAAATTGCAGAATTTAGGAAGTATCAAACAGAGTTGAATTCTTCCTCTAGGCGCCGCAGTAATGTATTTTTTTCATACGACACCCGTGTCGTGAATAAGCGCCCAGTGACATCACATGTGAAGTCATTGTAGTATTCAACATTTTTACCGATGCTACCCACCGAGGCGGGTTGCCCGAGGTTTAGTTCGGATGGAAATAGACTCAGCAAAGCCTCGGACTATAAAACCTTGAATGGATTTGCTCAACGTCCCTCACTCGCATATCCAATCTCCATCGCCATGCTCATTCGCATTTCGACGATATCTGTCATCTTACTTCTCTTTTCACAAACCACTGTCATGGCATCCTCTAATTCTACAAATTCCACCAATTGCAGTGCAGGGGGCGGCACGGCACGCTGCTGCGCAGAGGTAAGAACTATCCTATACTGTGGTATCGTCTGCTTACCGGGTAAAAGGATTCATCATCAACTGGGGGAGTTAATTGTGAAGAGTGCACAAGTTACTCAGAGAGCTGCGGAAGTAACTACGTAGCATCTTGCTGCTACACCGTTATGGTAGGTGCTATGGCTCCATGTTAACGGTGCTGTCTGACTGGATCTGGGACAGGACTATTACTTTTGCAATAAGACAAGTTCAAGTTGAAGGTATCGGAGGAGCTACTCCATGGACAAGTATATAACACTTAAAATATGCGGAATGCCGCCGGCCGGACGTTCAAGAACTGATTTCTACCTTAGTATTTCGTGGATGCACATAGTAATGGACACACCACTGTAACTTGTATTAAACTCGATTACGAACAGAAACTAACAAGTGCTACTCGGGGACTGCATGCATATGAATACTCTACGAGAGTCATCTGTATGATATGAATGAAACTTCCAAGGCTTCAAGTGACATTTCGGACGCCAACAATAAAGGAATGTTTGTTTCCAGCAATTTAGTACGTATACATGAATGATGTCTAATTTAAAAATAACCCACCACTAGTACCAGCACGGAAGACAATCATTGTGCGGGAACGGCGTGCAGGCTCAGTTGCCCTGTATGATATAAAATGAAACTTTAATTTTGATAACAAAGAATGTTTCCAGCGATTTAGTACTAGTGAGAATACTCAACGAAGTGTTGCAAAGTACTTACTCGATAGTGAGCGCCAAAAAGCACTAAAAGTGGGGTTAAGGTTTGGCTGATATGATTAAAGACCGCACTCCATTGCAGCTGCTCGGAAACTTGGATAAAGAAACGTGTGGATGGACCAACATAGCCTCGACTGCTTGGTCTTAGTATGTGCATGTGGTGGTAGGACACTGTTTCGGAGCGATATCTCACGCACTTTTAATCAAGAAAATGAAGCACACATTCGACTGAATGTTAGGGCAATGAAGATAACTTGAGCCTTCCTGGACGCGGGGATTAAATGTCATCCTCGTTCTGGCATGCAGCAATGATATCTTGGTATTCAAGTCGAAAGGATATGAAATACTGCGTGAGAAGATAAGCCATAGTCATTGGGATGTCGTGAAGATAATGGTTTTGGGGATAAATCAGAAGTGAAGGATGCACTCTGCGACGAGCTGGAACCTTAGGCCTTAGGCTTCGACCGGGTCACATCATGAACAAATGCACGACATGAGTAGTAAACTTCTCCATCATCCGACCTCTTGTGACTACGTATTGCGACCGTCATAGACGATATAGCCCATCCTCCAGTGAATCAAACTGCAGGCGAGTCATAGGTCAATTCCAGTCACCGGTGTGGATAAAAGGGGGCGTCATTCCAAATCACTGGCGGTTATCAGTCCCGAGCAGCACACAATATATTGTTATGACCACAAGCCTGAGTTTAGTACCTTGACAAATGCCGTTTTCCTTGCTTGGCCTAGAGTGTCATGAGGGTCGGGCATTTGGGTTATATGTACGCGTAGAGCCTGGCCATTGGTAGTACACTGCAGAACTTCTTCTAGCTCTAGAGTTCAACCGTTCAACAATCATTCAATCATTCAATTCATTCCATTCAATGATGTTATTCAAACTTCAAAACGCGGGATATTCCGACTCCGATACAAAACTTCAATTTGCATCTTGTAGTCGGGAGAAACTACGTTCTTTTTGTTATCTGCCCAGGTTCTACAATACTAGAGTTCTCGCATTTTCTTATAGCCTTCCTTGAGGCTTGTCACTCCCATCTTCACAACCCTGACGAAGCATGTTGATGGCCAGCTCCACGATGTACCCTCGGAGATTGATTTCCTCCCCGACCTTACATACGGATAAGACCCAAGACTCGCCGAGGCGATAATTACCACCCTACTGCGCAGTGTGCACAACCCGGCGGAGACGATTATTAATGAACGGCTGTGTCCGAGTCTGCCGTCAATGATCATGGTTACGGTTATCGCACCAGCCTCCCTTTGACAGCTGCCCTGCTGTCGATGTAAAAGGGGCTTAGAATCTGACATGCCTGGTTCTGGACTCCCATGCGCTTATTTTCTACCCATACTCAAGCTCTCTACCGTCGCACTTGCAAGAGTGCATTTTCCACGCAATGGAGGATACGGCGAATAATTCCCCATCCAGGAGATTAATGTCCGGAGCTGTACGATGAAAGGTGCACAAGTCGAGCGTTGAAGTTGAAACCTTCAATGTGGTTCACAAGTGCATTATAGTATGCGAGTAACAATGATTACTCGCGTATTTCAGTCAACTGGACACCACATACTAATGATCCTTCTTATGTGAAGGCAGTGGTGTACAAGCCTCGATGCGCCCATTTATGAGATCATAGGTATATTCATGCTCGTCCTTTACGTAAAGGCCACAATGGGTTGCACCAGCCTGAGAAGTCTAGGTCTGTGATGAAATTTGGCATGATGTTGCAGTGAGTCTTTGCCAGTGACTTGAAGCGTTTAAAGCGTAGGATGCGTTTGCTCAATCATTGGCTCTCACTTGCATCCACCATCTCCACCGCCATGTTCGTTCGCATTTTTATGATATCTGTCATCTTACTTCTCTTCTCACAAACTATTGTCATGGCATCATTTAGTCCTACTAGTTGTGAAGGTGGCACTGCTCGCTGCTGTCAAACGGTGAGAAATATCATGTGTTGCGACATTATCTGCTCACTGGGTCGTAAAAGGATTCCTCAGTAATGGGGGGAGTTGATTGCGAGAAATGCCAAAACTATTCAAAGGACTGCGCAGGTCAAGCCAACTATGTACCATCTTGCTGCTATATCGTCGTTACGGTAAGTATTATGACTCGATATTAACCCGCGCAGTCAGCCTCAATCCGCGGCAGGACTATTACTTCTGTAACAGGGTTGAGTAGAACTAATGAGACATTGGAGATGCATGGTATTTATTTGTTCGTTGGGGCAAAGGCCCTATGATGTACATCACAGCACCATTTGTATCCATTGGGCCGACAAAAAATAACGAAATACATAAATTGTATATTATTGGCTTTTATATTACTATGAATACTAAGGCCGTTGTGTACTAGTCTAGACTCTGTACAATCATACTTCAGGCCGAAGAGAGGATTTTTGGTGCCAAGAAGGTTCACTAGTGAGTTCAAATCAAGTAACCAAAGATGGTGTATCTGATGGACGGGTAAGTACTAACTTGAACATCTTGTCATTGAATGTAACTTCGGATTTTGCCAGCTATTGTATATTTGTGGCTAAGTTCTTTGAGTTCATATGAGCCTATCATGGTATGTACGCGTCTATGATAATGGATGTCGTTCCTGCACATCTGAGTTAGGTTGTACTGCGACGTACGTGAGACTTCGGAGATGGAAAGGCCATAACTACTTGAAAAAATTGCGATTACTCTGTACTCAAGCTGAAGCTCCAGCGATCAACCGTCTTCTTTCCTCCGGATCGGAGACCGAGAGATACCATGACAGAGAACTCCAGCCATGATGATTATGCGCAGTTGGCCCGCCTTCTAATCCATAGATAGCTAATTTACATAAGTCGTATCCTACTGACTATTCGATGTCTATGACTCCTGTCCCTCGGAGGGAGATGCACTCTAGTCTACTCTATGTGGTCTGCTCCTACTACGCTACACAATACGCCATGTATGAACAAATAGGCAAAACTCATGTACCGTTTGAACAGTTTACAGCGAAAAAACTTGGTGCGACGTAGCGCACAATGCAGTGCTATCGAGTCTTCTTGAGCCGTGGTCGGCGCGGGCTTCTCTCCTTGCCGCCGCTGGGACGCTGTCTAGCAATATAATTTAGTACGATTCTTGAGGAATTCCAAACAGGCTGAAGGCTTACTATGTGCAAGCCGAGCATCTAATCCTTCGGGTTATACTCCATAAGGCTCAGCCATTGGTGAATATGCTGAGTTTCGTCTAGGTCGTCCAGCATGACCAGACGATTCTCTCTAAGCAGTAAACATGAGAAAATGGCAGTCTATAACAGAACCGCCAGAACTCACCTCCTTCAGTTGAGTATACAATTCGAACGATAAGCTCAGACAGATATCACCCAGCGACACCGCCCTTGTGAGACTCTCTCTCGTTCTCTTGTCCAGGAGCTGATACAAGACGGTCCGCATCGCTTGTATGCTAAGAAGAGTATAATAAGTATTGCGAATGCAGGAGAGTCTTGCAACTTACCGGCTAAGTTGTACCACATCATTTTCACATCCGTGGCGCATTAGCGCGGTACATTGTCGTAGAACCTCACTGGTCTGATGATACCAGGCCTGGACCATTTCTCGTGTGCCCATCGGGCAGTCGGAGCTATATTCTACGGAAGATCCGTGATACACAAACTTTTGAGTAATCGTGATAGGCCGTGACATGGTAGGTGAAGATTGTGGAGTAGTTTGGAAGTGGAAAGATTTAAGACTGGCTGGTCGAGTCGGGCACGCCTTATATCTTTCTGAGTGTAATGGTTCCAGAAGCGTAACAATCGGGTGTTAAGAGATAAATTCTTCGTCAACAAAAAACATTAAGGGAGTTTTAGTAACTCTTGTGTGAATTCTCCTTCTAGCTTGACACATAGAGATGGATGCCGGTCCTGAAGACCTGACACTCGAAGCGTACGTGGGCGCATCTTGTTCTTTCAAAACAATACGAAGTTTCTATGGCAGCACCGAAGAGATGTTTACAAGCGCGTCGGGGGCCTTGTTGTTCGTGGTCATTGTGAAACGTGTTTCGATGCGCTCGGCTGTTTCCATTATGGGTATAAATATTTGGTATAGTGTGTGCAACAAAAAATGTTTATCGATACAATATATGATGCTTGACTCATCCAGCAACCTAGACGGAATACAGGGGAGAATAACTAGTTGTCCAAACAGCTCTGGATCCAATCCAGCACAGTCGTTTACCACGAAGGAGATCTACGTGTAATCGCAAAAGTTTTGGGATCGATCGTAACGAGATAGCGATCTGATAGAGCGGCTCTCTCAGCCGCCTCAGTTCTTCCACCATATCCTTGCCCTGCCAGGACAAATGTAATTAGCTTTTTGAAAATCCAAGGAGAGATTCATGGATACCATGCAAAACAGCATATCTTGCCTTATATGCTCCGTGTTCAGTGCCGTTCTGTCGATGAAATAACTATTATGCCAAAGAATTACCATCCATGCGGACCGTTAGAAGAAGCCACGACGTACTATTTGTAATTTGTTTCCAAGATACTGCGCCTGATAGTTACACTTCTTCGCCACAGCTATTTGCTCATCATAGCTAAGATGGGTAGAGGCCAGAAGGGCGTTGTTCATGTCTTTGAGACTAAACGGCAGGACAGTCAAGGATATCGTAGCCAATCAATGGAGCATGACTTACGAAGATAGTTGTACACGGTCAGTGGAGCTGCCATATTTCAGAAAGGCCTCATAATAGTCAAGAGTGACATTGGTACTGTTACGCCACTGGGTGAGTTCATCTTCTTCTATCGAATCTTTGCGCTCAGATTGCATAGTGCTGCCAGTGTTGTAGGAAGACATGATTTTGATTTTGAGCGAGTGTTAACAATTTAAGCTGTGATGTGATGGGAGGATGAAATTCCGAGGCGAAACCACACCTTATATACGTTGCAGTTGGACGCGAGGAGGCTGCACAGGAATGGTGTGGTCATCTGCTGTGGTATAAGGCCTGCGCACCAATTCATTGGATATTGTCCGAGTCAGTACAAGACCCGCCACTGGTCAAGGCTATGACGCCAAGCGCTTGAATTCTAAAAAGCAGTTCAAGCCTACAATGACACATATATGTGAGTCGCGACACTGGACGTAATATAGATAAAAGAGCAAGCACAACGTCAGATGGGCCTGCTTGAACAAGGGCATAGGCTGCGGCTCTCCCGCTGAGGCCTCGGCCGCATTCAAGTTCTAGAAAAGGGTTGGCCGCACGAGTCAACGCCAGCGAATCTGACTCCAGCTTGTTTACCACAGCCTGTCGCACAATATGACGTTCACACTTTCGCTAGCATGTGAGGATGATTCCACGTCCGTTTCAGCATATGAAAGTCACCGGTCAACTTGAAGGCTAGGATTCAGGGAATTGCGTAGCAATAGAACAGTGCTCAAAGACCTGTGAAAACATTCCCGAGATTTCCCACGACTGCATTCCGTCAATCACCGCACCGCAAGCCACAGACAACGTCAAATCTCCGCTTTTTCCACTTCACTACGATGTCCCTATCCGCTCGTGTTGGCCTTGGTTCTGCTGTCAGGAAGGCTAGGTTTACTCCAAACATTGGTTAGTGTACATGGCATCTAGGGCAATGCTTGGTGTAATGACCTGCTCCATACAGGGAGAAACCAAATTGCTTTGCGTACCGTAATTCCCAAGCGGTAAGGGTGTGTTTCCGTGATTATGAACGCTCCTTACTGAATGCTCTTTAGTGGAGTACAGACACAGTCACTACCCCCATCGGCTTCACAGGAAATCCTGAATGCTCAGCGTCTTAAACGCCCCTCCAGCCCTCATTTCACTATCTACCAACCCCAGCTGACATGGATCGGCTCCATTGCCAATCGTGCAACCGGTGGTGCACTCAGCGCGCGTATGTCCTGATTCCTCGATAAATCTCTGGAATATATTGTAACTGTAATTGCATTTAGTTCTATACGGCTTCTCCTTGGCATACCTTGTGGCTCCAGGCACTTTCGACAGCGCACACATCATTGAATTCGTTGCGGGGCTACCAGACTACGTGAAATATACTGGCAAGGTCCTCCTGGCTGCACCCTTTACTTTCCACCTCTGGAATGGTCTGCGACACTTGAGTTGGGACATGGGGAAATGTATGTGGCGAATGTCTTGTTCGAATGGATGTATGCTAACGCAGTTTTTGAAGTTTTGTCTCTCAAGGGAGCGTATATGACTGGTTATGCTGTTTTAGGGGCCACTGCTGTATCGACAGTTGCACTGGTTCTGATGTAAAAGTATTCAACAAGTTACTCGAATTCCTGTCTTTGTGCATTTACTCTATTGAGTTGCGGAGCGTCAGTATATCACCGTTACACACGTTCATTTAACCGTGTACTTTTTGTGTTGTCGCCCTGCTCAGCTGGTGGTAAGTCACCTGATCGTCGGTAGTTCACACGTCAATGAAAGTTGACCAGATACTTTTCGACATGTGAGTTCATTCTGTCGATTGTCATGCAAAGCCTTGTAATGTGGCTTGCCAAGCATCTTCTGGAGCTTTCCCAAACATCCCCTGAATGAACCCGCCATGGACATTGTTGGCGCATTTGAATGTTGGGCTATGTCACATGGGCAAGAAAGTAGTAGGTGAGAACATAAGCTTCGGAAAACTGGGTCGTGTTACCGATGGATCTAAAATTAAGCCTCTCATGAGACCCAAAGCGTCTGTTAGCCATGTTTTCATCCGTACACCTCCTTGGCGAGATAACACTGTCGGACCGCTTTTTCTTATCAGGTGCCAATATAAGCCAGTGGCCTCAGTGGTGTTCCGTTCCTTTGACCTACCCTTCGAGCAAATAACTCATGGCAACAGTGGCGAATTCTGTAGCTCACCCGACCTTAATTTCGGTATGCCATTCAATGGTCTTGTTCATGCTGGAAAGGTGCACGAACTGATCATATCCGTCTAGGCCGATCCTTTTGTGTAGGTTCTTTGTGTTAGGATGCTCCTGAAATTGGCGCTCATGATGTCTAATGATTGCAAGTCCTGCAAAGGAGCAAAAGGTTCGACTGTTTTCCCTCTAGTAAATAACATTTGCTAACACTATTTTCAGGG
This sequence comes from Rhizopogon fuscorubens, assembly GCA_002995455.1. NCBI lineage: Eukaryota > Fungi > Basidiomycota > Agaricomycetes > Boletales > Rhizopogonaceae > Rhizopogon > Rhizopogon fuscorubens. The sequence goes on along the minus strand of PVYL01010932.1, from coordinate 1,525 downwards.
TCTGCACAACCGCTGGCAGTGAGTTGGTAATCTCCGCACTCTATAATTGGCCCAATAACTCCTATCCATAGTCCTGATATTCCTGCTTTCGCCACAGTGAAGCCTGGACAGGTATGTTACAACGCGCTTGAACTTGAACGTACGATCTTCACATTGACACATCTGCATAGGTATTCAACATCGAATGTGTTGACTGGACGGGAGCACAAATTGGTAACAACGACAGTACGTTTATGGGCTTTTGTCAAAAAAAAACACTATCACATGCGACCGTTTTCGTTAGCGAGTGATGATATCAAGAATGTAGACCTGACCCAAATTCATAATTTGTCGGGACCGATCGCTGTGGAGGGTGCCGAGCCTGGAGACTGTCTCGTCGTTGACATTCTTGATGGTATGCCCACATTTAGTTGCTCACTATGCCCCATCTTATTCGCCCATAGTCAGGCCATTTGACAAAATGCCTTGGGGCTACACGGTAAGAGTTCCACAGAAAAGACATCTTAACCCAGACTCTTAAGAGCGCAACAGGGTATATTCGAACTCGAAAATGGAGGTGGATTGTTCGGTGAGCGCCAATAAAATATGATCTGGAATCTTTTAACCGTTTTCTGATGCAGCCCGCGAATTCAAGAGTAGAGCCGCAAAGGCCATTTGGGATTTCAAAGGTTTGCATCTCTCTACAATACCTGCACAACCTCATGCCATATGTCTCCAGGTGTATATGCCACTTCAAGACACATCCCTGGTGTGCGCTTTGCGGGCGTGTCGCATCCTGGTTTGATTGGCACGGCACCATCCGCTGAGTTGCTCGCAACCTGGAACAAGCGTGAGGGTGCCCTTATTGACGCTCACATCAATGCGGTTCCTCCCGTCGCCTTCGGTCCATTGTCAGAAGGCGCGTACGTAGGTCAAGACCTCCCTGATGATGTACGGGCGAAAATCTACCGCGAAGGTGCCCGGACAGTCCCCGGAAGAGAGCATGGTGGTAACTGTGACGTGAGTTTCTTTTGAGTAACGAACCTCGATTTCCTCAACTGTAAAAACCACCTGCTTCTAGATCAAAAACCTGTCAAGGTAAGGAAGCTCACCGCGGGCTGTTTTCGTTACTCACATAATTGTGATCAAGGGGCTCGCGGTGCTACTTCCCTGTTTTCGTAAAGGGAGCGAATTTGTCTGTTGGCGACCTCCACTTCTCTCAAGGAGATGTAAGTACCTTTGTCAGGCGGACCTTCTCATGCTAATATTACGACAGGGCGAGGTAGGCTGGAAGTTATCTTTATATGAATGATCTAAGCGCGCAAAATACGTAGATGTCCTTCTGTGGCGCCATCGAAATGGTGTGGATTCTCTGTTGCCTCTTCATGCTCTCACTGATATGCCCCCAGGCTGGAATCATCACATTCAGTACTAGCATCATCAAAGGTGGAGTCGAGAAGTTTGCTTTGAAACAACCCATCTTCTTGGTAAGTTGGTCTCGGGCCGGGCAATCGACCGACGCTGACCGTTAAAAGCCCTCTCCCGT
>PVYL01010451.1:0-10386 GCA_002995455.1 Rhizopogon fuscorubens | reverse complement strand
ACTTGGAGCAGCATGTGACGCGTCGCGTCGCGCGTTTGTGGATTCCCTCTTGCAAGTCTACCAAATGTCTACCAAGGTCAAGCGAACCTACAGTTCACGCTCGCGTCTATCACTTCCTTCTTCTCAATCATCCCCACCATCGATAACGAAGCGCAAACGCCTCTGGGATGGCACTGAAAATGATCCTCCGACGAAGAGGCGCATGACCACCAAAACATTGCCTTCGGAAAAGTCAGAAAAGCCAAAACAAAGGGTTTTAAGGCAGCTCCATTTCTCTCTCGAAACGTCAGTACTGCGAACCTGCTCAATTTGTGGCCTCTCCTACACGAAAGGCACACCAGACGATGAATCATTGCACCGTGTCCATTGCTCGCGCGTACAAAGGGGAATGGAATGGGGTAGGGAGGAAGAACGAGAAGTAGAAAAAGCTGGCGTTGAAGAAGTAAAATCTGGAGTGAAGCTCAAGGACAGTACAAAAGGTCGCATTATCTGTTTCAAGGCGAACGTCAATGGAAGAATAGGATCTAAGGTGAGCAATTGCGACCACAGCGCGCTCTCGATCGACTCTTATTCTCGCGTCCGAAGCTTGCAATATTACTCGACACAATAAATCTCGCGTTGTCATCTCCCCCATTATCAAACGATGTTCTACAGTGTTCGAAGGTGTACCTCTTTCTGATACCATCACTAACGAATGCACACCGAGAAAAGATAGTCGGCTGTGCCATCGCTCAACGAATATCTACTGCCATGGTCATTGCTACTCCCGCAGAAACCTTGCTTGCGCGTGACCCAAACCAAGCAGCTGACCGTAACCCCCTCCCATCATCTTACACTCACCATCTAGTCGCAGTCGACACGACCTCTGGGCTTTTTTGCCATCCGGAAGGCCTACCCACTCCCCTCGGTATACCACGCCTATTTGTCTCATCGGCGCATCGACGACAAGGAATTGCTAGCCGCTTGCTCTCAGCCGCCGCCGCCACCTTCATTCATGGCTGCCCACTAGACCCACACAAGGGTGATATAGCATTTACGCAACCAACCGAAGGGGGGAACGCAGTCATGCAGAGTTGGGGCGGTGGAGGGGTAAGAATATACGATGAGTAACACGCTACAGTACAAATTCAAATCGCTGAAGGTGGCGTAGTAGTACATTGGTCTCAAACTGCCAGTATGACTGGCTTGAATGTTGAAGCTTGGAATTCAATCTACATCTCTCGCATCATCCACGTCAAAAGAAACCGGAGAGCGACGCAGAGAGCGGAAGGCAATTGTCAGCTGCAGCGCCTCAAACCTGTTGATTCGAGAACCACGGAGAAGTTCGTCAATATCGCGTTCTTGCCATTCTGCTACGATGCGGAGACGAGACTGGTTTTTGATTCCCAATGTCACGAATTCTTCAGTTAAATGGCTGAGTTGTGCATGTCTGAGGAAAGCTTTGACAGATGGTACATCGACTGAATCGTCCGAGGATGTTTGACTCGGACTTGAGTTCAGGTTGTATGAATGATTGCGTATTGATAAAGTGGTCTGTATCTCTGTCCGTGGCATCGCCGCGGATGCTGGTAGGTCTGGCGAGAGAGAGCGGACTCTAATTTGACTAGCCGATATGGAAGGACTAGGAGAGTCTTCGAAGGATGACTTCAAGTTTTTCATGTTGCGGTATAACTCGTTCAACGGATGAACACCAGCGTTCACCCGCATCCCACTGCGCCGGTAGCCAGCATATGGGTATGAATCGAATGGATCAGGTTCGTCGTTAGTTGTCTCCTGCGACTCATGATCCGCCTGGGTACCGCCATGAGACTTTGATCACGGACGTTGGGGAAAATGTCATTACCGTGTCCTCGTCACGGTATTTGGAACCATGTAACAAGTTTAACGCAGATTCGCTCCCGTTGTCAGACTTATGATCATCTTCGACATCATCCTCGACATCATTCTCGTCTGCGATGTCAGGGTGGACCCTTTTGTGGTAGGGTGAGCTGGGAGCCGCTTTGGAATGGAGAAATCGATCGACATATTTCTGGAGATGAGCATTTGCTTCGCTGCGTCGTCGGAAGACTGGGTACGTCTTATAAACCTAGCGCAAGTCAGTGGCTGGTGCTATGCTGCTATCCATACCACTAGACAACCTACATCATCCAGGAAGCTCGCTTTGCGATACTTTTCCTGTTCTCTCGGTTTGAGCCCGATCACGAAATGCTTGATAGCAAGGGCTCGTATGGTGTGCTGTACGCAAGGTTCAAGTTACCGCTACACGAGGCGCACACGATGAACCGTTGGACGTTCATCACCCACCTTGATCTTTTGAAACTGAAGGTCTTCCCTTTCGCATAGACCTAGAGAGTCGCGAAACTCCACTTGTGCTTTTCCTCCTTTTTCTTTGAACATGAAAGTTGTCCTCGCCGAGGCGGCAGCTTTGGGCATTTCTGAGATATAATATTCAGGTGCTGACAGCGATCAAATGTATGGTGTTCAGTTCAGAGGAGTATCTATTGTCACGAGAGGATAGATTAGTATTATGTGGGATCAATGCCTTGAATTTTGGAGATTATCTGGTGCCCAGATAATCTCGAAGATTGTGCATCGTGGCCTGATTCCAGGAATCATCGTTATATGCGAATGCCAATAGAGGTCGCCTCACCGTTAAGCCGAGACTCTTCTGTCTCGCGTACCAGTAATTTGAATGTCCTCACCTTCTGCCCGGGCCGTATTATTCCTCTCCCAAAGTTTGACTCGAAGTTACTCCGCAAATATTTCGCACTCCGCCATGCAATTACAGATACTATCAGACAGAAAAATTGATTGCCAGAGAATGTACACGCAAGGGAATACTTTGTACATGACATATACATGATATAGATGGATACATTATCTTTTACAATCTGGTGAAATGTGAGATCTTTTGCAGCAGTGTTTATGCTGATACAGCAACCGCCTGGGTGACATTGCTGGGAGGGGGAGCGAAAGTCTGATCGGGAACAAGTATCAATCTATTAGGTAAGTTCATAGTGATGATCATGAGGTACATACCCTCATTTTAATACCACCGGCGCTAGGTAAGCGAGTCGATCCCGCGCTCAACCAAGCATCAACCTCGGCAGCAGCGCCACGTCCCTCGCTGGAATTAAACCTATTAGTATTTGAATTTCAGGGTAAATTTTCAACCCACTTGATACCCCACACAATTAGTGACTGGCCACGGCGACAGTCGCCTGCCGCAAATACGCCCTCGACATTGGTTGAATATTTCTGTCAGGATCATGAATGGCAAAGTCGAAGGCAAAAATGGCGCCACACGAACCTTGGGAGGGGTCTGGATGTTTGATCTAGCATCCTGTTTAATACCCAGAACACTGGGAACTTCTGACTGCGGGCCTAGGAAACCTAGGGCAAGGAAGACGAGCTGAGCGGGGAAGAATTTCTCCGAGCCAGGCACTTCCTCCATTTTCCAGCGTCCACTGCTATCCTTGGCCCACTCTACTCGGACTATTCCGAGACACGAGGCATCAGCATCGAAATTAAATAATCAGAAATTGACGAACTGGTATTCAAGCCCTTGAGTTTCCCATCATCATCGACAACGAACTCCTTGGTGGATATGCAATATTCCCGAGGATCTAAAAGACATTGTAAAGAAAATATCAATCAATAACAGGGACGACTCACCGTTGCCAAAATGCGCGGCGACTTCAGTATGCCCATAATCGGCCCGGAAGATCCTGACGATACGTTAGATTAATTGTTGCTCTCGTGGAAGCTGTTATGAGAATACAAACCTAGGCCATTGCGGCCAAGGGTTGTCTCGGCCTCGTGAACCGGGGGGCTGTGGTAGAAGCTCGAAGTTCGTCACGGACTTCGCACCATGCCGCATAGACGTGCCGATGCAGTCATTACCGGTATCACCACCACCAATGACAATAACGTCTCTACCCTTTGCATTGATGTAGGACCCATCCTGTAGCTCTGAATCCAGGAGGGACTTAGTGTTGAGCTAAAAATAGGCATTTGAGAATGTCCTAACTTGAAACAGAGGTGACAAACCTGAAGGAACTCCATTGCAAAGTGAATGCCATCCGCATCGCGGTTGGGAATCTTGAGATCGCGAGGCCACGTCGCCCCCGTACATACAACGACTGCGTCATTCTCTGCTCGGAGAGCGGCACCATCAACGCCGACCCCGACATGAGCATTAGGTACGAAGGTCTTCGAAATAATCAGCAATAAGATAAATCACAAGGGTGATGAGGACGTACAACTCCCTCGGCTTCCATCAAGTCCAGGCGGCGCTGTACGATTGATTTGTCCAGTTTCATACTGTGTCGTAGGTCAATATACCCAGTGCCAGCAACCTATTTTTGGTCTACTTACTTGGGGATGCCGTACATGAGAAGTCCACCCATTCGATCGTTGCGATCGTATACCGTGACAAAGTGGCCTGCCTTGTTGAGTTGATCAGCACATGCTAGACCAGCAGGACCAGAGCCAATGATCGCGACGCGCTTCCCAGTACGGAAGCTCGGGATTGTGGGAGCCATCCAGCCCATCTCAAAACCCTACATTATTTGGGGGATGAGCGACACAAAAATGAGATATGCAGCTAACGTACCTTGTCAATGATGGCGCACTCAATACTCTTAATACCCACAGGTTGCTCATTGATACCCAACACACATGCGCCTTCACAAGGTGCAGGACAGACACGACCAGTGAACTCTGGGAAGTTATTCGTCATGAGGAGCCGGTTAAGGGCATCGCGCCACTGGCCCTTGAAAACAAGATCGTTCCACTTGGGAATGATGTTCGAGATCGGGCATCCGGTGTCAGATTGGCAAAATGGAACACCGCAGTCCATGCATCGAGCCGATTGATACTTCAGCTCGTTGTCGGTCAAACGGATTGAGATCTCCTTCCAGTCTTTGACACGTTTGCGAGGGGGCCTGTAGGCCTCATTTAATCGCTGGTACTTCATGAACCCCCGAGCTTTATCCAACTTGTGAAGACGGTGTTTCGTGGTCGAATCATCGACCATGGAATCCTCTAAATCTGCAACAGCGGGCTCGTGCCGTTTGGGGGGAGTTGGGGTTGCTGGTTCCTTCGGGAGCAGAATATCTTCTAAGCCTTCTGATGCAAGATCAACTTGACTGGCGGTGCGAGATGGAACCAAGTCGATCGCGTTGTTTCTCATCTTTTCCTCCTTTTCTCTGGTAGCCTGCTCCTCCAAGACACGCTTGTAATCGAGTGGCATAACGCGAACGAAGAGCGGGAGCAGATGGTGGAAGTCATGGAGGACACGATCAGCGACCTCGGAGCCAGTGTAGTGACGATGGTCTTCGATGAGGCCACGTAATGCGGCAATTTCACGAGGGTCAGTGACCTTACCAAGCTCCACCATTTCCATGTTGACCTTCGACGCGAAAGTGTGAGCAGTATCGAGTACATACGCAATGCCACCACTCATTCCAGCAGCAAAGTTACGTCCTGTCGTTCCTAGGACCACTACTCGCCCCCCGGTCATGTACTCGCATCCATGATCCCCTGTGCCTTCAACAACAGCATTTGCACCCGAGTTGCGAACAGCAAAGCGTTCAGCAGCGACACCCCGGATGAAAGCCTCACCAGACGTAGCACCGTACAAGCAAACATTGCCAACAATGATATTCTCTTCGGCCTTGAAGGTCGACTGCTTGGGAGGGTAAACGATGAGACGTCCACCAGACAAGCCTTTGCCGACATAGTCGTTTGAATCACCTTCCAGTTCGATTGTGATACCGGGAGCAAGGAAGGCACCGCAGGATTGCCCGGCTGAGCCAAGCATGCGAATATGGATAGTATCCTTGGGCAAACCTTCTTCGCCGTAGAGTTTAGAGACGCGATACGATAACGACGTGCCGAGAGCGCGATCGGTGTTTGTGACGTCACATTCAATATGAACCGGAAGTCCCTTGGTAAGCGCTGGTTCAGACTCGTCAATAAACTTGTTGTCGAGGCGAATGTACAACTTGTGATCTTGTTGACGAACGCGGTATGTTGCAGCGCCAGGGCGCATCTGCCAAGCAGGCTTCAACACGGCGGACAGATCAAGGTTGGCAGTCTTGATGGTTCGCTGCTTCTCGTCGACCTTGAGCATATCAGCGCGACCAACCATTTCGTTAATCGTACGGAAACCAAGCTTAGCCATGTAAGCACGAAGCTCCTCGGCGAGATAATAGAAGAAGTTGATGACTTGCTCCGGCTGTCCGGCAAACTTGATGCGAAGTTGAGGGTCTTGCGTGGCTATGCCGACAGGGCAAGTGTTCACTGGTGAAATTGTGTCAACCACTGGATAACGTAAGGGAGAGGTAACGTACGGTGACATTTTCGCATCATAATACAACCCATGGCGATAAGCGGCGTGGTAGCGAAACCCCATTCCTCAGCACCAAGCAGACATGCAATAGCAATATCTCGACCAGTACGGATTTGGCCATCAGTTTGGACGGTGACGCGACCACGCAGGTCATTCAAGACGAGCGTCTGGTGTGTCTCCGCGAGGCCAAGTTCCCATGGTAAACCAGCGTACTTGATGCCGGTCCAGCGTGATGCCCCAGTACCACCGTCATGTCCAGAAATAAGAATGTGATCTGCCTTTGCCTTTGCGACACCACTCGCGACAATTCCAACACCAACTTCAGAAACAAGCTTCACCGAGACCCGCGCACGTGGGTTAGAGCACTTTAAGTCGTAGATGAGCTGTTTCAAATCCTCGATGGAATAAATGTCATGGTGAGGAGGAGGGGAGATCAACCCAACGCCAGCGGTAGAATGACGAGTGCGAGCAATGGAGGTAGAAACTTTGTGTCCGGGCAGTTCACCACCCTCTCCCGGCTTCGCACCTTGAGCCATCTTGATTTGGAGCTCGTCAGCGTCTGCAAGATAATTAGAAGTGACGCCGAATCGACCAGATGCCACCTGCTTAATTGCGGAACGCATAGTGTCACCATTGGCGAGCACCTGAGAGCGTTCTGCATCCTCGCCACCTTCACCAGTGTTCGACTTGCCGCCTAGACGGTTCATAGCAACAGCAAGCGTGGAGTGCGCTTCCATGGAAATTGATCCATACGACATGGCGCCCGTAACAAACCTGCGAACAATTTCATTCCAAGGCTCGACCTGTTCGATGGGAATAGGGGTGGCGTTTTCATAGCGGAAGTCAAGAAGCCCACGTAAATGAATACTCCTCGTTTGCTCATTGGCATTCCGAGCATACGCATCATAGGCAGTTTGATTCTTCTCGCGAACGGCATCTTGCAGATTAGCGATACCGGCCGGATCATTGGTATGTGCTTCGCCTCCATCACGCCAATGGTACTCTCCAGATTCAGGCATTCCTGGGGGCAAAATAGTCTCCCGAGAAGGCCACCCACGCTCATGAAGCTCGAAGGCGTCCATGGCAAGTAGGTCAAATGTGGCCCCCTGCACGCGTGATGCAGTACCAATGAAACAGCGGTCCACGACTTCACCATGAAGGCCGAGTGCTTCGAAAATCTGGGCACCCTTGTACGACTGAAGAGTCGAGATACCCATTTTCGACATCACCTTGAGGATACCATTATCAATGGACTTGTGGTAGTTAGTTAGAAGGTCTGTCAGAGTCTTCTCGCCCTTGATGCTGCAACGGTGATCAACGAAAGAAACTTCATAGACATATCGCAACTTACAGACCCTCCCGTGCAATCTTATGGATCGTTTCCAACATTAACCACGGGCATATCGCATCAGCTCCATATCCAACCAAGACACAAAGGTGGTGAACTTCACGAGCTTCCGCAGTTTCCACCATCAGGGCAACCTTGGCGCGCTGCTTATGTTGCGTCAGGTGATGATGCACGCCACCGCATGCCACCAAAGCGGAAAGAGGAACACGCCTTGGCCCGGTGGCGCGGTCAGAAAGGATGATGACCTTGATGCCGTCCTCGATGGCTTGAGATGCCTCGCTGCAGACACGTTGTAATGCGAGCTGGTAACCTGGAAGCCCTTCCTCTTTGGGGAACGTTATATCTATTGTGATGGAAGGCCACCCCGCATAAGCAAGCTTCAGATTCTTCATGGCGTTCATTTCTTCTAGAGAAATCAAAGGGGAAGGTAAGAGAATACGGTGGCACTGCTGCGGCTTCATTTCCAGAAGGTTGCCCTCGGGGCCGACATATGCTTCGAGCGACATGACAATGCTTTCTCGAATAGGATCGATGGGAGGGTTGGTGACCTGTGCGAAGAGCTGGCGGAAATAGTCGTAAATAAGACGAGGTTGAGTAGACATCGCTGCTAATGGGGTGTCGTTCCCCATAGAACCCAATGCTTCCTTTCCGGTGTCTACCATGGGTAGCACAAGGAGGCTCAGTTGTTCTACAGTATAACCGAACGCGAGGAGCTTGGGGTCAGTGCTAAGAGGCGAATCATCAATGGTCGGGTCAAGAGAGATGTTGCCACGGATGATGCGCTTGATGATATTGGGAATATGAAGGACGTGACTTTCGACCCATGAGGCGAAATTCTGTTTAGCGGCAGTGTTGCGCTTTAACTCTTTATCATCGACAATCCTTCCTTCGAGCGTATCAACTAGCAGCATCCGGCCAGGCTTTAAACGTCCCTTCTGAACTACCTTTTCTGGTGGGATGGATACTGCGCCAACCTCTGAGGCGCAGACCATAATATCGTCATTGGTAACGATGTAGCGACATGGTCTGAGACCATTTCGGTCAAGGTTTGCACCGCAGTACCGGCCGTCACTGAAGGTGAACAAGGCAGGACCGTCCCAAGGTTCCTGAAGACAAGCAGCCCAATTATAGAACGCTCGCTTCTGTGCGTCCATGCTCTCGTTACCTTGCCAGGCTTCCGGAATAAGCATCATAATAGCCTCAGGCAACGTGACAACGCCATTGACAACGAGTAACTCAAGCACGTTGTCGAATGCAGCAGAGTCAGATCCGCCGATCTCGATGATGGGATAAAGTAAGTCGAGCTGATCGCCGAAATGAGTAGACGAAAGAACGCCTTCTCTCGCTCGCATCCAGTTCTTGTTGCCGCGCACTGTGTTGATCTCACCTAGGGACTCCGTGTCAGGGCTTACCTGACATCGTTAGGTACAGATCACTAACCGTTGTGAGCAGCCCATCTCATTGGCTGAGCTCGATCCCAAGAAGGAAAGGTGTTTGTCGAGAATCGAGAATGCACCAAAGTAAAATGCGAACGATACAGGACGTGATTGAGATCATGATAGTAATTGTATACTTGGGGAGGAGTGAGCTGCCCCTTATACACGATGTTCTTCGACGACAAAGAACAGACGTAAAAGCCTTTGCCGAGCGTACTTTATACAATAGAAAGAAGGTTCACGGAGGGGTGTTAAGCTTGTTTTATTGACTGGACAAATTGAAAGTTACAAACATGGTGTGCGTTGCACGCTTGCGCAAAACGTACAGTTGCCGCTCGAGTTGCTTGGCGTCGAAAGGCCCATTTTGGCTAGTGTTTCCATCACCGTAATTATCGCGTAAAACAATAAAAGGCTGGTAAATCGCAGGTTCTTTGCTGCTCGCAGCAGGACCAAGAATGGTGCCATCGGTCGGAACTTCTCGCCAACCTAAAACACGAAGTCCTAGATGACTGGCGATAGTGGCGAAAACGGATTGATGGCTTTGCAACTGGATGGGATCGTTAGCCTTGAAGAAGACGTTGCCTACGGCATATTCTCCTGGTGTGGGTAAAACGCATCCAATATCGCGTTCCGCTTCGCGCTTGAAAAACTGATGAGGAATCCCAGTCATGACACCAGCACCATCACCATCACGGCTATCAGCACCAGTTGCACCTCTGTGCGTCATCGCACAAAGTAATTGACGGGCATCTGAGACGATTTTGTGGCTCTGTTCACCCTTGATATGACAGATGAAGCCTACACCACATGCATCCTTCTCATTTTCGTTGTTATATAAGCCTTGATTAGCAGGAAGTGATCCTGCCCAAGAGTTGGGGTCACGATCTACATCATGAAACCCATTATAGGTTGTAGAAGTTTCCTCAGAGACGAGAGGTAGAGAACTGATATGATGATCGTCGAAGAGATTGGGAGAAATTGCCATAGAAGAAGAAGAGGCAGTAATATATCAAGAACGAGCGAAGACTGTTGTTGATCAAAGACACTGAAGAACCAAGTAGGTGGTAAAGATGGTGGTCAGAAGTCAAAGAGCACAAGTAGAAAACTTGCAGGCTTTTGGAGTGACAGGAGTCGGACGTTTTTGCCAAATTTAGCTGAGCGCCCATCAAAGAGCAGCCGAAATACTCCGGATGACTCCGATGCCTTCGGAATTCAAGTCAAACGTGTGCGAATGATGATACAAGAAA
>PVYL01010209.1:0-11132 GCA_002995455.1 Rhizopogon fuscorubens | reverse complement strand
AAGAATGTTATAAGCGTTTTGTACCATGTCCAGTAAATAATGGAGCTGGAGGACCTTTTTGAGTGCCTCGAACGGTGTACACCGGCGACATGCCAGAATATCACGAGCGTACGCATACTATAGCCGGAAAGCCGACGGAAAACGTCGAACAGTCAAAAACTTGTCTGCGACAACGACCCATGTTACACACTCCTCCTACCGAGCGGGTCGTCGACTGATAATTTGATACCAGTATTCCTTAGACTCTAGAGTCCTCTCTAACTCCATCTCTTATACGCACCGAAACCGGGCAGTGGACGCGCGAAGGACAAGTTTCCTTCCCTACACTGTCACCCCCCTCATTTGCCGTCGTTTTCAGTCCATGCTCAAGATCTCAAGTAGATTACTCTCTCGGTCGTCGCGTTCACCGGTACGTAATACAATTTGCCGTAAGTTAGTTGTGGGATTTGACTTGTAATCCTTCCGCCTCAGCTTGTGTCCCGGGCCAAAATGGTCACCAAGCGTAATTTCAAGTCTAACACTCCGAACAAGTCTAATGTTCCAGAGGGTTATGCCGTTGACCCGAAAGCGGGCAAGATGCTGCAGTTCCAGGAGTCACTTCCTCGCCTGCCGGTTCCGGCTCTGTCCTCTACGGTGCACAAGTATCTTGAGACAATACGGCCTCTTGTAACCGATGCTGAGTACGCCAAGTCTCAAGCCACAGCACAAGAATTTCTCAACTCGCCTCTCGCTGCTGAGCTTCAGAAACGCCTAGAAGCTCGTGCTGCAGATCCATCCATAAAGAACTGGTTATCGGACTGGTGGAACGATGTCGCATACATGAGCTACCGCGATCCCGTCGTGGTTTATGTTAGCTATTTCTACGTGCATCTTGACGATCCACGCAGACGTGACCCTGCAAAGAGGGCTGCTAGCCTTATCAAAGCCATGCTGCCGTTTAGAGACCTCACCGAGTCGTCAGTCTGCTGCATGTCTTCGGTCTTGTTCTATCACTAATGCCAAGGCCGAGTAGGAAACAGCTGGAACCCGAGAAGGTTCGTGGGATACCATTGTGCATGGATTCTTACAAATGGCTGTAAGTGTCAATTACGTCTGTTACACGTTGTATTTGATATACCAAATCCTCGCAGCTTCCATGCCAGTCGTTACCCCAACAAACCAGCCGATATTGCCAAGAAGTTTGATTCACAGGCACATAATCACGTCGTGTTCGTGAGGAAGAACAAGTTTTACGAAGTCTCGCTTACATCTCCAGAAGGATATGAATTGAGCGAGGCCGAACTAGAAGTGTGAGTGCTGCAAATGCTCGAACGTAAATTGAACCTAACCTTACAATGTGCTGAATGCAGACAAGTAGAACGCGTCATCAAGATGGCCGGTGAAGAGAAGGGCGTTCCGGTTGGGGCGTTGACGGGAGAGAACCGAGACATCTGGACTGATGTAACTGACTGCTTCCTTGAACCTCCGATTTCCACGGTCTAATACTCGATCCTCTTCAGGCGCGCTCTGCTCTGATCACCGCTTCACCATTGAACCAACAATCTCTCGAACGGATAGAATCATCTGCCATCATTGTCTGTCTTGATGACACTAAGCCTGTTTTGCGCGAAGACATTTCTTGGGCTTGCTGGGTTGGAGACGGCCGGAACCGTTTCTACGACAAGCACCAATGTATGTGGTGATCGAATATTTTTACGTCAAACTATTAACCCACCTTACCCGTGTCAGTGCTTGTCTTCGATAATGGACGATCGGGTTTCCTCGGAGAGCATGCATCCATGGACGGTACACCCACGCTTCGCATGAATGAATTTATCCTTGCTTCTCTTGCCCATAACAAAGTCGATCTTGGTGCACCCAGGTCTAGCTTGACTGGGACCAACCTCCCGCAGCCCACTGAACTTAAATTCGAGCTTGACATCACGTGCAAGAAATATATTGATGAGGCATGTCAACACTTTGACGAGCTCGTGGGTCGGCATGACATGGAGGTAAGTTCAGGGTCGAAGTGCGATTTATCGCCGCTTTAGATTACTGAACTCCAACCCTAGGTGCTGCACTATGAGGGTTATGGAAAAGATTTGATGAAGAAGTTCAGAGCCTCTCCTGACGCATGGGCCCAGCTTGTCAAGCAGCTTGCCTTCCATAAAATGTTTAACAGGCCTGGAGTGACGTATGAAAGCTGTCAGACACGTAAGTACCAATTGGGTCGCACAGAGGTTATCCGTAGTGCAAGCTCGGAAAGCAAAGCCTGGGCCGAGGCCATGCTGAATCCACAAGAATCTGTACGTCTTCGTGCGGATATCGCGTAACGCTTTCCCACTCCAAATAGAGGCTGAATAGCCATGATAACGTCTAGGATGAACACCGCGCCATGCTCTTCCGCCACGCCATCGCGCGCCACCTGCAGTATGCTGCTTGGGCGGCGGATGGGCAAGGGGTAGATAGGCATTTGTTCGGTCTAAAGAAAATGCTCCGTGATGATGAGCCTGTTCCGGCTATCTATTTGGACCCAACATTTTCCAAAAGCAATCATTGGGAGTTGTCAACATCTCAACTTTCTTCAAGGTACCTTGATGGATGGGGATACGGGGAAGGTACGTCCTATCGTTGAGATTGGTCTTTAGAAGTTGACAACTATCACACGCAGTCGTCACCGATGGGTATGGACTCTCGTATTCCATAGATGACCACTACATCCGCTGGACCATTTCATCACTGAAACGGAATACAGCCGAACTGAAGCACTACCTCGCCGAGGCTGCAACGGAGACAAGGTTCATGATGGAGAGAGCTGCTAACGCTGAACAAGGCAAAGCAAGTGCAGAGAAGGCGAAGTTGTAATCACGGCGTTGTATTCAACATGGCATAGCCTTTGACTGTCAATTCTCAATGGGTCGATCTCTCATTTGAGCTGCGTGTGTGAACCAAGAGGGGTGACAAGAAGACATTGAAATGAGACTGACTTCCGTCTTAAAGGGGATCTCCGAGATCCGATTTATACGGAACGAAGGAGCTCCTTTTATACCCCATGGTTTCGATCTGCAGAACAGCCGCTCTATTAGCACCCCTAGACTCCTCCCATAAAACCCGTGTTTTAGATTAGTACCCTCCCGGAGAGTCTGACTGGCTCAGCGGATATTTTCGCGCGATGTCATCGAGGAACCGGCCGCGGCCCACGGCCAGAGTAGCATCCCTGTCATTTGAAACTTCTTCAAAACTTGAAACTGGTGGGAGTATGCTGTAGTGGTGTCATGAAATTTGATCATCGGGTACCAGCGGATACCGTCATGTATTTTCCCATCGGCTGACTGTGAAAGTCAAAACTTCCCTGCACCATAGGATTTTACCTAGCGCCCACAACTCGGAGCGGCTAAGGAAGTAGCTGTGCAATGTGACCAGGGCGCCCGGTGAATTCCGTGAAATCCATAATTCCCGTTGTAATCAGGCGACACAATTTGCAATATCCGGACTTCGCTGAGTGCAATTCATGCGCTTTGAGCATCACGGGGCGCCTACCACGGCTCAGCGGCGTGAAAAGCCTCATCTCATTTACCTGTCAATATGAGCACAAATATTGAAGGAGCCGGTGACCTTGGGCCCGCATGCCTGTGCAGATCGGATGCTAAAGAAATTGATGCGAAACTACGGACTATACGAATTCGAAGTAACCATGAGCCGTTTGCAGCACTGAACTCTCCCTGGACCACAAGATAACCACACCATTATATCAGGATAGTACCCAAATGTTGGAACAGGAACGGTGATTTTGTGGTGCAAATTTTTGCCCATCCTGGCCATTGGAAATTTTAGCGGCGTGGTCTTTGCTGGCAGTTCCTCCGTGGATATGTGTTCCGTATGAATTCAAGTGCCACCTAGGCTGACTGCGACGTGCAGCTAGCTGGGTAACAGCGTAGCAGGTAAGATATATTTGTATCTATCGGATCTTGGCCACTGAATCGAAGGGGATTAACAAAGCAAAGTGAAGTTGAACAAAGAACTCGGTTTTTTCAGCATCAAGATTCAAATGGGTCCGGGAGAATCGTGGTTCATCAATGCCGTACGTAACCTATAAGTAGTGTACCACATATATACCCTTTTGAAACAATGTTGTCCGTTCATCTCGGGGTCTCTTTTAAGCCGCACAGGGCTCGTACACTGGTGTCGATCTCTGATACTGATAGCATGTTCGCAGGTGGTAGTGAACATAGACAACCATCTTCCAGGGACTCTCTAGACGTAAGCACAGAGCCCCGTCCACCCAAGCGTGCTCGCAATCATGATGCACCTAATTCATCTTTGGACGCGTCTGCGGCCCCTGATCAACCATTTACCTCGACCCCCAGGAAAACACATAGCAAGAAGCAGCCTCTTTCTTGCGCAGAGTGCAGAAGGTGCGTTCTGATCCACATGCCTTTAAAACTCTGAGCATAAATGCACCTAAAGGTTGAAACTGAAAGTACGCCCATCTCTCCTCTAAATCGCGTGACCTTAAACTGGAACCGCCAGTGCGATCGTGTCTTTCCATGCCAATCGTGCTCAAAACGAGGCTGCGCTGAAATTTGCCCAGACGGTATAATGCCCTGCTTCCACTTGGAGCTTCAATCTAACTACCGCTTTTTTTGCAGGTGCTCTTACATCTGGAAAAGGCAGCAGGTCAGTAGCGAGTTCTCTGGCAAATCTTCCGACTGACGACCTGTCTAGGTTCATCCTTGCCAATACTGAGCAGCTTCACGCCAAGATTATCCAGATGAGCGATCGTATACGACAACTTGAAGACGCCTTGGAGATCGTACAAGCGAAATGTTCATCCGACCCTCATCCTCTCTTGCACCAAGATTCCTTACGTATAAAAAATTCACTCGAACTCTATAGTTCTCACGCGACCGTCGGACAGCACGCACAGACAGATACAATGGCAAAGGAAACACATGCAAGTAATTTCCGACTCCCTGTCGCTTCATCTTCAACACAAGATGCAGACAAGATCCATGATCGCCGATCAGAGGTGACATCCTTTACGCCTAGTTCATAGGCTGGTGGCTAATTTTCTTCACCTCAGGAAAGAGCATCGACAGTAGAAGCTTGTACTCCAGATGCCCCGAATTTGTCTCCAGAGATCGAAAAACTTAGTCAAACATTTCCTTATCCTTGGTTGCCCAATAACCCTATGCGACAACAGATTTATCAAATGTTGCCGACCCGGGAAGAAGCAGATTACCTTTGCACACAGGCTCGATTGAATGCTCTCTGGCAGTAAGGTTTCTCATCATTGTCCGACTGTGGTGTTAATGATGTACGCGCAAGGTACAACCTCGACCCAAGCGAAACTTGGCTCAGGAATCTAGTTCATCATGTGTACACAACGCCTGTGGAAAGCCTTTCTTTCCGTCGCCTCTCTCTATTATTCATCATGATGGCTATCGGGCTACTTGTTGATCTCGAGCAGCGGAATGAATCTCCAAGAGCTGAAGTGTTCCATCGGCTGGCGCGTGCCTCCTTGTGTGAGATGAATCTTATGGATGAACCTAGTTTAGATTTACTCCAGACTTTGGTTCGTTGGTCGCATCATCTGTCATGCGGCTGTACTAATGAGATTATAGTTCTACATGATCTGGTACCTTCTTATTTTCTCAGACAAGAGTCAAGCGGTAGCATATGCATGGAGTATCATGGGACTTGCCGTGAAGCTTGCTCAAAGCGTGGGTTTTTCCAAAATAGTTACTCTTCAATCGCCTAAAATATCCGTTTACTCCAGTTAGGGCTACGTATGTTCTGCATCCATTGCCTGCCCGTGATTTCCTCAACATAGATCTTCATCCACTTCTAGACCGCGATGACAATAGATGGAAAGTAATTCCCGAGGAGTCTCAGCGGCGGCGAATGCTATTCTGGGAACTTCTGAATTTAGATGCACGCCTCGTTAGTCCTGACTTTTACTTTTGCGCATAATATTCTGAACCTTGATTTCCAGTCGCTATCTCTTGGCCGGCCACCATCGCTCTGCTTACAGCATGTCGACTGTCGGCGTCCATCTTATTCTGCAGAAGGAATGTACATCGTCCCGGGAGCTCAATCATGTTAGCTGACATTATTCAACACTTACACGGGAGCTAACCATTTACAGATCATGAATGGAAACATGGGTTCTTCCTGAACTGTCTTACACCGGTCCTGGTCACCGCAATATCCGCGCAGCAACAATCATATTCCGCCATTTTGAATGTGGACTGCACAATCCGAGATTTCCACATCCCTCCGACCCTAGATATATTCAACTCAGAGGGAATCACAAACATTCGGCAATTGACTATGCAGCAAGTCCTAGTGGCTAGCGGGCGAGAAATTGGTAAATGTTTCGCGAAATTAGATTGTGTCCTTATATGCTGAGGCCCGGCGGCACATAAGTCCTGCTGCAGCTCCATAGAAATTTTTTTACCGAAGCACTGAGTGACTTCGATGTGTTCACGTATCGACATAAATACGCCCCCTCAGTCCTTGCGACGTACCTTAGTGCCTCCCGTCTCATTGCCGCTTTAAGGACCGTGCTCCTTCGCGAGCCTCAATTGAGTAAGCGGTTCATGTGCTTCTGGTTTAATGCATTCTCTGGCGCGGTGAGTGAATCTCGAGTTGACGGTTTATTAACTTATTCTTATGTATTAACTATCCTTAGGTTGCATTGTCTTTGATTGTTTCTAGAACTCCCTTCCTGAGTCTAGCACCATTTGCGCTAAGGGAGTTAGATACTGTTTACCGCATTTTTTCGGACGTGGCCGAGGAATGTTCAAAGGTAGCTCAGGCACTGGTTAGTAAGGGCACATCTCTTAGGGGATCCATACTCATAGAAACATAGCCTCTACTCACAAAAATCGCGGAGAAATCACATCGGACTTATACGCAATGGCTAAAAGCGTCCAATGACAACGCGATGATGGACGGTGACCAGATGCTTCATGGGCCGCCACTCAGACCACCTGCGTCCGATATTACAGAGGAATCAAGCCCTTTTGACGCTACACATACGTACCTACGTCAAACACTGCAGGAGATTGAGACGACTACTCCACCAACCGTCCCGGAGTTTCCTGCTTACACGCCCCAGCAGCCAACGTCAAGCTTACGTTTGGAGCGAGTAAAGCAATGCGAGGAACTGGGTAATACTCCCGACCCGTCCATGGAAATGCTTGTGCTCGCCCTAGGTCGGAACGAGGATCTGGTTGCAGCAACTATGAGGCACAGCGCGGACCCTTCGACCCCTGCTTGCACAGCAACTCAGCGAGTTGGAAATCATACATTCAACTTTGATTTTGGGGCACTTGCCTCAAACGTCGAGAACCAGAGCAACACATACATGTCTTGGTTTTGATGATGCACAGTATTGTACACAAGTGATACCCATGAAATACTAGTAGTACCGATGATCCAACATGTACAGCAACTTTGCCACTCGATTACGTAATACGACTTTTGGGTTTGGCTAGCCCACACCAAGTAAAACAGTTTGTCGTGTCCTCCCTTGTTGATCTCTTTCTGACCCTAGCATAAGCACCTTTCTTCAGCAATGTCCCGGATACGGGAAGTATGGGCGCCAAATCTCGAAACAGAAATGCGGAACATACGAGACATGATTGACCAATATCCTTATGTTGCAATTGTGCGGCGTATCGTCTATTATCTCTTGAAAATGGATGCTTACGATGTAGACTAGGATACAGAGTTCCCTGGGGTAGTTGCACGACCCATAGGCACATTCAAAACATCTTCAGATTACCACTACCAAACAATGCGATGTAATGTCGACCTGCTCAAGCTAATCCAGGTCGGTATCACACTTGCGGATGAAGAGGGTAATTTCCCGCAGGATGTGACAACTTGGCAATTCAACTTTAAGTTCAGCATAAGGTGTGTTTTAAAAGTTCAAATGCGTAGGCGTTGCTTATTGAAGACAACTAGTGAAGATATGTACGCGCCAGAGTCAATCGATCTTCTGCAAAAGTCCGGCTTCGATTTTCAGCGGCACGAGGAGATAGGAATATCACCAAACGATTTTGCTGAACTTTTGATCACGTCTGGTCTTGTCCTTGCGCCAGAGGCTAAGTGGGTATCATTCCATAGGTGAGTTCTCAAACGCGTGATGACAACAAGTTTCCTTTGTGATTACACAAGAAGTCCACACATCTTACTATTCCCATCCACCGTCAATTGCGTATTCACCTGATATTCCAGCGGCTATGATTTCGGTTACTTGGTCAGGCTATTGACTGCAACGTATTTGCCGACATCTGAAGAACAGTTTTTTGATTGGATGCGCACTTGGTTCCCTTACTGCTATGACATCAAGTTCATGATGCGTGCTTCCAAGTCGCTCAAAGGAGGGCTACAGGATATCGCGGATGATCTTGGTGTGCGTAATGTTCCCACTGACTACTTAATTACGAGCTAATTACCAATCCCTCCAGGTGATGCGTATTGGAACGTCACATCAGGCTGGATCAGATTCCCTTCTTACCGCATCTACTTTCTTCAAAATGCGACAAGTCTACTTCAATGATCAAATAGATGACACCGAATATAACGGTAAACTATATGGTCTAGGACAGGCTTTCACTGTGTCCAACGGTATCACGGATACTGGCCGAGGTGGAGCTACCATCGCCGAACGAGAAGATAGGGTACCAAGAGATTCACAAAACCAGACTCCTGGCCCAGGTGCCTCATCCGGCCCCCAAAATCAAGGTGTGGTCATGGGTATGGGGGTGCCTTTACCTAGTTCAACACTTGGTGGCGCCCTGTCTACGCCACTTCCGTCTGGCACATCGTATGGGCCTATGGGAGCGAATGGCCCATTTATACGAGCAGCGATTGGGAGATAGCAGGATTTCATAGATTTCATATTCTTTTTTCCTTGGACCGGTTATGTAATTCTTTCACTGTATTGATTTTCTTCCTATTCACCTCTGGAATACATAGGTTTTTTGCGAGTATACTAAGCGCTACTTGCGGTAGCAACCCAAATAAATCACGTCACTCTGTCATGCTACTGAGTATCTGGGCATCTGCTGAGTAACTCTCATCTCACTGGAGTAGCAGGCATGGACGGCGTCCATAACTTCATCGGGAGTTTCACTTATCCTGTTGAACCACCACATTGCTTGCAATGACCTATGCTGCGAGTAGAATCATTCACTGTGCTGGTCTTCAGGCAGGATATTATATTGTGACAGACTCGTCTGCAATGATGATGGTTTATTACGCTGAGACAAGAGGTTGTACAAAATCCGCTTCCCAAGGATCGACGTCGCAGTCATCCATCGCAAGATTACAGTGTCGACCTAGCCGTCGGCAAACTAGGGGCAGCAGTTGCAATCATTGCGTGGAGCCACGACGCCGATGCAGGTAAGAGACAAGTGTCGCAGCCTTTGAGCTCGCAGAACTGAGGAGCTTGACTGTAATGTTGATTCTAAGCAGTGGTTGGGGATTGTTGTGTTAACCAGGTATACAGGTGAGCTCTTATACAAATCAGAATGTATCCGTTGACTTAAAATAGACCTCGATCAAAAATATTTAAGTGGAATGGTAAATCTTGCGAAATCCGTAGCTGCGGCTTCTTCACACTGCATATTTCATCTGAAATGGAGCCCAGCGTGAGGGAACGGCAAGTCTTCATGAGCAGCATATTGCAGAGATACATTTCACAGCGGAGCCCGCTGACCTGCCTGCCAGAAATATGCAACGCCACATCGACATCCTCACAGCTTCGTTAAGTCCACGATCGATCCTCGCATTCAGCTCCTGTCGCTGCTTCCAAGTCCCAAGGCCCATCATCATGCAGAGACAGGTCTGCTTCGAAGCAGGCTGCAGCATGGAACTCCGAGCTAATCAATCTGTGGTGATGGAAGAGAAATTTCAAAGAAGCAGAGAATCGACACTTCTTTTAGATGAAATTTTGAAATATCGACGTGAATACAGTGGCGTATTTCAAGCGCTTGCTGTTGAACCTCATATATGCACTTCGAGCCCTTAAAAGATATGTTAATTTCCGATGAGTTGCGGGATCCGAATGCCAGGGCTTTGGTAAATGTGATTTGTATAGACTTATCCTCTTGACGTGGTTTGCCGCAAGTAGATTTGTCTTTAGGTACAACGTTCGGCCGTCCGTATAGAATAATAATTCTGCACTTAAGCCCCATGAGAAGATTTAGAAGGCCTTTTGATTGCACACCTCGAGCGGCGTGGGGGCCCTGGACCTGTGCTGTGGCTCGCCACTGTCAAATTTTGATTAATTCATCAAGACACCGTCTAACTATGATGATGCTAACCGATAGCATAATTGGCTGCATTTGCCACAAATTGTGATGAGGACTGTATACAGGAGCTAAATTTGTATCCATGACTGTCATAACTTCATGCTCCTGGCGCCTTCTAACGTACATTAGTGGTCCTTTACGGCGACTACTAGTCGGCTATAGCCGGCCACCAGACCATACTCGCACGTACGTGCCTGCAGAAACCCTCATAGATGGGGGTGAATATCTACCTCTTCCAGACATTTATTTTTAGTCAATACCGCTACTAGTAGCTAAATCGTAGCTGCCTCTTGAATATTATGAAACCAGCACGGACTCGTCGTGGCTGGCCAGTGGCGGTACGATCCAGAACAAAGGACAAATGTTTATACTATAGAAGAGGGTGTGCCAAGGTTCGAAAACAATGACGATGGTCATATAGCTGACTAGGAAACATTGAAGTTGATGATTGTGGAGTACCCAGGGTTTTTCGAATTATAATTAATGTATTGTGAACTGACGGCAGCGATACCACCGCTGCGAGACAATCAGGTTAGCTCCACCTGACACACGTTAAGCAACTCTATAATTTTGATATGACAACAGGCCCACGTACATAATTACTGGGAAATATCCCCTTTTTCCCGTCTCTGGAAAACCCTAAAATTGTAATCAGTTAATGTCATCCAAATGGAGTCCAGATTGTTCTATACCTTCCCACCAACCATCTGCATAACTCTGACCTCCATGTGCCCCAGAGGATAACTCAAAAAGGTCCCCCTCGTTGAGAGTAAGCTCGTCTGGTCCTTGAGCTTGGTACTTGTAGAGAGCCCGCACTGCTTATTG
>PVYL01010100.1:0-15705 GCA_002995455.1 Rhizopogon fuscorubens | reverse complement strand
TTCTATCTATCACTTCTCTTAGTGACTCTGTGATATATTTCCAGATCACGAACCCATATCGTGCCGCTTTTGGCATCAGTGACCTACGCCAGGCCCTCGTTGAACGTGCCCAGACCACTCTGCGACATGTTGTCGGTGCTCGCGCAGTCCAAAGCGTCGTGACCGAGCGCGAGGCCATCGCCTTTGAAATCGCCGAGATCGTCGGCGACGTTGCCGACAAATGGGGTGTGTCCATTGAGGGCATCCTCATCAAGGACATCATATTCAGCCCCGAAGTCTCCGCTTCGCTCTCCTCTGCTGCACAGCAGAAGCGCATTGGAGAATCCAAGGTCATCGCGGCCCGCGCAGAAGTCGATGCAGCTCGCCTAATGCGGCAGGCAGCCGACATCCTCGCATCGCCGGCTGCCATGCAAATCCGTCAGCTGGAAGCTCTGCAGCAGATGGCCAAGTCTGGTAACACCAAGGTCGTTTTCGTTCCTATGCAACTCCAAAGCGATGTCGTTGGTCAACTTGCCTCCAGCAGTAACGCCGAGGCATCTGGATCAGCTCTGCACAACGAGGCAGGCGATGGCTTTGCCGGTCCAAGTCGTGCGGGCCTTCTAACTAGCATGGCTAACATTTAATCCTCCCTCTTCGCTACATTCGTTCTAATGGACTGTTCTAAAACCCCATGTCTCGTTTCATCTATTTGTATCTCAGACATCTTATTACCCCCCCTGATTCTCGGTTATGATTCTGCAATGACCTCTGTATTCTTGGTATTTGCCAATGTTATCACGATTCTTGTATGTTGAGTCAAATTCCAAACGGTGGTATCCAAGTACAAGCAGCCATGTGGTACAAGACAAACAAGGGGGTACTACTATAAGAATTGGTTGGTTGGTACTACTTTAGACAGAACGTACGTAGACTTCCTAGCTATAGGTTATTTCTTTCTTTCATGAATTTGGCCGTAGTAAAGACAGATCGAAAACAGATAGAAGACAAGTCATCGGAGAAAAGCAAAGAAAACAAATCATCCTATAAAAAGGCACATCTCGAGAGCGAATAATGGGTAACTGACAATAACATAGCCCAGCTTATCATCCGTTGTAATAGTATGTCGTCGTCGTGAATTGGAGAAACAAAACTAGACCAGGAAGGCGAAATTTGAGTCATGGAATCACAAAAAGAAAGAAGAAGAGAAAAGTCATCGAATGGCGATGTGTATTGATGAGGCTTCTTAACAGGACGACAGATGCCGGTGGTTGTCGGATCCCTGCGCAGACTTCCACAGATGATGCTGGTCTAAGTTCAGGCTTGCGAGCGTGCCATTAAGATCATGCATGGGATCGTGTTCCTCCTGTCCATCACATTGACTCGAGCGCCCCTGTGACGTCGTCTCGCTCGAGCTTGGGCGGGAGATTGGTTCCTGGCGCGTCATGGGACGACTGACTTCAAATGACTTCGTAGTACCATCCGTGAACGATCCATATCGCTGGAACCCACTCGGTGTGATTGACGGAGGAATAGGTCGCTCATTCGACATTGCAGTCGCAGCCTTGAACTCCATGATGCTATCAAAGCGCGATCCACGGTTCATGGAATGAGGCAGCAAATCATAGCTGTCGGAACCTCTGCGTGTATACAAATTTGGGTCGGGGGAAAAAGGTGAAAACGACATCATGTGTGATCCATTGTGATGTACGACGGGACTCAGGTTCGATGATGGACGGGATCCAGAAGCCCCTGGATATACATCGTACGGTAGTTGATTGTCTGAAGGTGGTTGATTCATGATGAGCGACTTCAGTTTGTCCTCCGAATACCCGCTCCCTTTGGCAGCATCGACATAATTGCGGCTCGGCACTTCATTTCCACCTGGTTGACCAACGCTTGTGAGGCCGAGTCGCTGCAATAGCTGAATCGCTTGCTCTGACGTCATCTGAGGAACCTGGCTCTGTGCAGTTGCCATCTGAGCCTGGAATTGAGCTTGAAGTGCGGCGGTCTGCGCTGCCTGCGCAGCAGCTTGCGCAGCCTTGTCTATGATAATGCTATTAGTCTGATGAACGTAAGGCAACCCACAACAGAAGACTTACATTGACTTCTACCCCAACTCAACCGAATTCTACTCCCGCCGATTGGAAATCCTTGCATCTTCTCGATAGCCTGCTCCGCATCAGCCTTCCGAACGAACTGCACAAAGCCGCAATGTTTTCCAACAGGCACCTTCACCTGTGCGAATACACTCGTATCAGTATGCGAACAATACCGAGAAAGTGAAGCGCCTCACGTAATGAATCTCGCCAAACGGAGCGAAGAAGGTTCGCAATGTGTCTTCGGAAATCAGAGGCGATAATCCACCAACGAATACCGTCGTGTTATAGGGGTCGGTAGAAGTGAGCTGCTCGCCATTCGGACCGATGAGGTTCCCAAGGATCGCGCGGGCTTGTGCATGGTGCTTCCACGATTCTTCAGATACTATGTACCGCGGTGCCACGGAATGATCTTGTGAGTCATGCGTGGTACCAGAAGGGATAGAGGGGACGATGCCTTTTGCATTAGTATTAGACCCAGCGTTTGCATATTGCTGTGCGAGTGCAAGGACGTTTGCGGGAAGACCAAGCATCTCATCTGATGATATCGAAGATGTGGCGCCTGAAGATGCGTTTGTACTTGACTCAGAGCCTAGTGAAGGTACGGAGCTCGAGCCACTCAAAGTCGATGCTGAAGCAGAGGGTCCAACAGGCACGCCGGGCAGTACAGGCGAAGGGGATCCGGCGCGAGTTGAAACTGCCATAGGTGCGGAAACGCTCCTCGTCGGGCCGCCAGTCGTCAGCGGAATGGCGACAGTAAAAGGATTTGGCCGTTGGTCCGGAGTAGGGGAACCTGGGAACTGAATTTGGGGAAGATCAGCGGCCATAGGTGGCGGCTTAAACTTAGCGGTGGCTGGAGATATTCTCACTAAGGTATACGTCATTAGGTTGGTACGATTGTGACATAAAAATGACTGACTTGGGCGTGAAAGGCAGTACAGGCCATGCATTTCTATCAGGGCGCGTTGCTGGTCTGCTTCCTCGGTAAATCTGAAGAGAGGAAACTATGAGCCCTTTCGCCTCGGTGCACCACTGCGCCGGGTATACTTACCTCACAAACCCATACCCTCGCGAGATGCCAGTTGCGGGATCAAGCATGATCTTGGCACTCTTGCAACTCAGGAAGGGTCGAATGAACTTGGGCTCACGATCGTTGCGGAGGCCGAGTACAGGGTTTCGAAACACGGCCACGAGATCTGAATTGGACGTTTCGGGAGCAAGATCACCGACGAAAATGCTGTACTCTTTAGGGTACTGGTGTTGGGTGGTAGGGACAAATACACCAGTTGGTGGAAAAGAAGGCGCGATGGAACCACTAGGAATAGAAGATGCCCAGTTAAGGACAAAGGGCTTGTTCGAGTTTGGCATTGTGATGGGTTGGATATTCCCGCCACCGTTGACTTGATTGAGAACGGAGGCGGCGGCGGTCTGGGAGGGGAAGGTGAGGTAGCAGTAACCAGAGTTGTTGGTTGGCTGAGCGGTGGGGTCCGAACATGAATTCGGAACTTTGACGTTGACAGGATCCCAGCCCATGAGTGTACAAACTTGCTTTGCGTATTCTTCGTCCATCCAAGGTTCGAGTTCGCCCCACCACAAAGTAGAGCGTAGTATGTTTAGGTCGGAGTTGAAGGCGGCGGGCAGAGCGGGATCTCCGGAGGGTTGGAAGAGAGGCTGGCGATGGAGATAATGGTCGCGGTCAGTGCCTGAGGGGGGGTTGTAGTAATCTTGGAGAGGGGCGGGTGAGGTGTTCTGAGGATGGGAAAGGGAAAGACGGTGGTGGTGGTGGTGGTGGTTGGAGGATGAGAGGTGCTGAGTAGAGCTGTGTCTATTTGGAGGGGATTGAAATTGTTCTTGAATTCCAATGGTGTTGTATTCCTTAGCAATAGATCGGGGTATAACCGAACCTGTGCTAGAGTAGAAACTGGACATGCGCTGATCAGATGAGGGTAGGTCGGCTGTGGAACGAGAATATGGTACGGCAGGGGGAGGGCCAGACATTAGGGCCAGAATTGCGAGCGAAAATAGGACAGCAGAAGGCAGGCAGAAGAGCAAGTAAAAAAATAAAATAAGACTGATTGATAGCGATGCGATGCAAGACGAAATGCAACCAAGATTTTAGGATAGATTTTGAGAGCACGCCAAGGCAACTTTGTTGTCGATCCTATGATAAGTGCGGAGTCGGAGTACAAACTCTTGACTCAATTTTCACGGATGGATTCCAGTCCACATGAAATTGCTCAATGATGCCATTGAATCTAGCAGATTGGATTATCTGGATCAGTACCAAGTGCCCTGGTCTGCGTACCGTGGTCCGCGTGTGGCTGCCCAGTGCCCATCTCCCCTTCACCCCATCAAGGCAACAATGGGACACAACTCACCCAGAACAATGCAGACCGGGACACTTGCTCACCTTAATTCGAAGCTTGATCTCCTTGCCAAATTAAATGTGGGTCCATATTTATCCTTCAGTGGCGGTGTAGTCTTAGATGCCAATTATGTAATCACATTCGGTACTTTTGGTCGCACTGCAACCAACGACTTCAGTAAAAACAACTTACTACTACTGGCGGTAGGCTTATATCAAAAGCCATGCCTATCCGCCGTATGTCGCTTTCAACAGAACATCCAAATCCATCTCGAGCTCACAGAAGCAACGACTCTCATCACCTTCACAACACAAACGGTGGTTCCACCCACCCACCGTCCCTAGCATACTCTGGCGCGTCCGCTACCCCGCAACAGAAGGCCGTCGTGCAAGCCCTCATAAACAGGATAAAGAACAAGGTAAAGTCTTTCTCTCTCCTCCTTCATCCTCTCTCACCCCCTCCCCACACTAAGCTACCAATCAATTCCGGCCTCTCTCTCGATGTCGTGGAGTCCGATCCTGCCACCCAGGGAGCTGTATGTGCCCTCATGGAAATCGCCCATGACTCCCTCGACATCATATCCTGGTCCCTAAGCGAACAGCTTGAGCGACTCGCAAAGGTACCTTCCTCACTTCCCCATTACATTTCGTCCTTATATGCGCGTCCTTATAGCAAATCGATGCAGACGGCCAAATGACCACTGAGGCATTGCAGTCTCAGCTATTTATCTTGAAGATTTTGTCTGTGTGCATGGGATCGAGATGGAATTCCCGCGCCGAACAGGATGACGCGCGTTTCCCTTCTCGCGCGTCTAAAACTCAGAATGGCTGCCATCCTCCTGATCCTGTCGATTCACCGTCACCCTCTTCAACCCTTCATCATAATAAGAAGTTTCGCCAACCCTCTTCTGAATTTTCTTCATCCACTCCACCTCCTTGGACAGAGCCTTATCCTCTAGATGACATCTGTGCACGTTACATCCTATGTGTCATGGTCCTCTATCTCCGTCAGACAGCAGCACCAGAAGCTCGATTAATGTCATCCTCAAACTTGGCTCCTGACGCGTCCTTGCACGATTTTGAGTCGGTGGATCTACCCACAGAGTCCTCTGCATTCGATGATTACTCGGGAAAGCATAATCCATCACTGCCTTCTCATTTAGCACAAGGACAGAAGCCCTCTCTCGCATTGAAGCAATCACTTAACTCTTTCAATTCGGCTACTAGCGCAAGCTCAATGCATTGGCAGCTAGGCCGTACCTTCCAGTTCGAAAAGACTCATATGGCTCTCGTCAATTCCACCCTTGCGCTAAATCTGCTTATCAGCAAATTTGCTGGACGCATTGTTTACCATCTCTCAGCATCAAACTGGCTCGTCGTCTTCCACCGAATACGCCACAAGATACACTTCCTCGCCAACACGACAGAGGATAACCCTGATACGATCGACTTACAGCTCATGACCCACAGCGCAATGGACAGAGTCCGACTCGTGCAAGTTCTGCATGAACTTTCTTCACTTCTTGTCAACATGAAACGACAAGCACAAGCGGCCGTTGCCATTCCGTTACGTATGGCAATTTGGAACTGGATCGAGATGTGTCCTCAGGAATACAACGAGGTTGTGAGATCAAGAGGGAAGCTCGAAGGCGCGCCGGAGCGTGTGTTCGACCTCCTGCATTCTGCAATCGAGCCTGGTCGAGAGCGTGCACTATGGCCCACTTTGACTATCCTTGCCTGTCTTGCTGCTGAGCGCCTATCATCTGATTATCAGACTGATGTCGAGAGTCGTCACAAGACAACCCACAGGAAGGTGAGGGTAATCTGAAGTGACGCACACTTTAATCTCACCTTTCGTAAAGGACATTCGATTTGTCCAGGAACTGATCAGGCATGCCAATGCGAATTCAAAGCTTGCTGATGTATCTTTCGTATGCGCAATTGACATCTGTAGAGCGGGATTTCGAATATCGCCAGGTGGCGAGATGCCCCTGAGACATATTGCGGCGGATATCTCACATGAAATTAAGGTAGTGGGAAATTCTGCAATTTAAGCTCTCGCATACTAACTTTCTGCAGCTTATCCTGCTGAAGTCATCTGGGCAGAAACCATTCTGGGACTCAGCTGATGAAATTGACGTTGCGGCACATGCTGAGGCACTTGTTACTGTATTCCGTTTCATGTCCGAAGAGGACTCACTTCCTCTGTTCTTGGATTGCTTGACACCTGAGCGATCTGACGCAGTAAAGATTTGCGCCATCAAGGCTGCTACTACCCTGTCGAGTGAGGTTTGTGCTTGGGATTTCACGATGCGTCGCTTTGGCTCACCTGGTTTGTAGGCAGCCCGTCTCCCTTGGCAGCAATCCTTGGAAAAGCTCCAGTTGGCCATTGCACCGCGCTTGAGGGATATCTTCCAGGTAATGTGTACTTGTGATATTTTATCATGCGCCTTGGCTCATCAACTTGACCTCAGACTGCATCCATTCGCCGGAGTGAATACGGTGATGGGACTATTCGCCGTGCTGCACCTCGGCCCAAGGCCAAGCGATTTACTTCTGAAACGTTGGCTGACAAGGATCTGATGCTTATAGCCATCCTTGCTCTGTGGCGGGCGGTACCAGATTATTATATCCCTTACCTAGAACAAGCAGTGTTGACGCCAGGCTGGAAAACGATGGTCGTTCGCATCCGGAACGCGGATACGGATACCGCCGTTCAGATCTCGGAAGCAACGTCCTTGCAGCATTTCACTGAGATCTTCTTCAGGATAAACACGAATGACCCATGGTATGGGATAATGGAAACGTGGTTGAAAGGTTCTATGTTAGTGTAACGTTTGATCATATCTCATAGTTCGCTGACCTGTATCTGCAGCCCGATATCGTTGGTTTGCACCTCAAAGAGGTTGCTATTGAGTAGGCTCGACCCTGACAGCCAAAGACTGTGGATAAACGTCGCTCACCAACTCATCGAAACCTACCACAGGAAGAGCGAGGTTAGTCGTCACATTTCCTCGAATTAAACCACCCATCCGATGTTCTGGTATAGGGAAATCATGCTCATGGCGTGCAATTTTGCGAAGACCGTGTGCCAGCTTTCGCCATGACTGAGATTGCTTTCTTGGTGTCTCTCACGTCAGTAAGCAGTGATGTCTCGCAAATTGCTGCCCAAGGTCTTCGTCTCATAGCACAAGCCGAGCGACATCCTGGAGCTCCTGTTAACCACGGCCTGACTGAGGAAGAACGCTCAAAACGAAACCCGATATACGAACAACTTGGTGACCCCAGGGTTGTCATCGTCGGTGAGCACTTTTCCTCTTCTTGTTTTTTCTCAGTACAAGTTTTGTTGTAGGTCGTGTGCGAGAGCAGAAACGTGTAAGAAAGCTCTTGCGCTTGATTGCCAACTCCTCGCCTATAAATCTCGCTGTTTGGGAAGAGTGCTTTTATAGATGGAGTGCACTCTCAGAGTTCATTGTGCAGAATCCACTGGCCCAAGCAGCGGCCTTTGATGACGCTCATTTGAGCAAGCAAGAGCAGCTCATGTCTCTCGAGGTACTTCATCCACTTAGTCGTCTTTTGTCGCAGTGGTATTAATGTTTCAAATAGGACAAGTTTATACAATGGAGAAACCTTACTTTGTTCCTAGCCGCGTTTGGTGGTGTCACCGTGCAGGAAAGACACGAACCTGCTGCACTAGCTGCTGCGATCCCACCGGAATTTTTACTTGATGAAATGCGTGTGCTGAGGGATCCAGCAGATCTCGTCACTATATTTGTCGAGTTCCTCACAGGGGCTCTTATTGATGACGTTGTCCGTGTTCGAGAAGTTGCACGAGAAGCTCTCGGGTTAGAACTTAGCCCTCGTCTCTTTTCAAAGCTGTTCAAACATCTTGACGAGTGGGTGCATCATCTTTGCAAACACTCTTGCAACTCTGACGAAGAGAACACCAGGATAACGCGAAACATTACAGATGGAGCAGGGTCAGAGTTCAAGGATGAATACGGCCTGTTTTTGGATCAGGTATGAACCTTCCACCATCAAATATCATGCAGATTGAACGACTTGCTCCAGTTGATCTCGGTTTTGAAGTCGCTCGTTGAGAACGCACAAATGCCGCCCGATGAAGCTCTAAGCATTGATCTCGGGTCAATCTTGCATCTTCTTGTTCGATTTATTTCCCGGTTCAGCGATCCAGTTTCGTATCGGATACGGGTCAAGTTTTGCGCCCTCTGTGACAGCATCTGCGAACGCACTGATACTTTGACTCTTCGTAAGGACGATCTATCGCGCAATCGTATCGTCGATATCGTGATGAATTGGTTCCAGGATCCATTAGTGGTATGTTCATCCAGTTCTGGATTGAGGGTGGTCTCTCAAATATCCCAGAATAACGACGCTGAAGGGATTCAATTCCAATATGAGCTGAACGCGGCGTCTCTTCGCACTGTCGTCAAGCTCCTGGAACGCTTGAAGCTTCAGCCAATTGACAACGGTGGCAATGATGGCGATGACTCTGGGCATGCGGTTTCACGCTTGTTCATTCGATACTCTCATGTCCTGCTGAGAGCTCTGGACATTTGCCGCCCTGAATCCTTAGTAAGCACAGATTTACCCTACTAGTCTTGAAGCGATACTGAGGAAATCGAAGACGTCCGATAGTAATTCAGATGTCCCTTCTCTGCAGAAGGTTAGTTCGACGATATGTTAGATACTTTTATCAGCGGCTGATATTTCTTTCAGAGAATGCAATTTTCTCAGAAGGAAGCCGATGTTCGTGATTTGGTTATTACGGGGCTGTCTCACCTGGTAATCTCAAACTCTGAGAATGCTGTCAAACATTGCATTGCATCTGCCTATGATAGCGACATCAAAAAGCGGACTATTTTTGTTCACGTTTTTGCTCGAGTGCTGGGACAGGGTACCAAGTTTGAGGCTCAAGGAAATCCTGAATTGCAAGCGCGACGAAATCAATTGCGGGAGGTGCGTTCACATTGCTTTACCTCTCGAACAAAGTTAACTCTCATGTAGCTTGTCAAAGGATCGGACGTAAGCGCCACTTTTCTAGTACGACGATTAGCATTGACAGACTTGATAGATGGTACTTGCGATGGTAATCTGCGAGTGTTGTCCTGCCAGCGAGGTCGATATGATGATTTCTGTGCTCATGAACATCTTCGACACGAGAGCTTCCCTGATCGCTTTGCTGAAAACCATGATCGATCGCGAAATCGCTCACACTAGTAAATTCATCTCCATCGCTTCAAACCTAACGACTCACGCAGTTAAACAGCTAATGATGCGGATCTTTTCCGAGGGAATTCGACTTGCACAAGGTTCCTCTCTGCCTTTGCACGGATACACGGGTATAACTATCTGCGGGGTCTGATCGTTCCCCTCATCAAGACTATGACGTCCATGCCTCCTGGTCATGCATACGATCTAGACCCTGCCAAGGCTGGTCTAGAAAAACTCGAACAGAACCAGAAGAATGTGGAGTTGGTTGCTTCGTCTTTCCTAGATATCATCAGTTCATCGGTCCCTACCCTACCACCGTGCGTCATGACCCAACAATGCGGTCGCTTTTCTTGCCTCACCTCTCTTTTAGCATGTTCCGAGAAGTCTGTGCTCACCTTGCGAAATCAGTGTAGGTAGCATTACCTCCTTAAAGCGTGAAGAGGGCTGATAAGGTTTTAGCTATCAAGTCTGGCCAGAATCGAAGTTTGCTGCTCTTGGCGCTTTCATATTTCTTCGGTCAGTGCATAGATTTTATTCCACCAAACTGTTCTAAATTTTGTACAGCTTCATTTCTCCGGCCATTGTTGCCCCCGAGCTTGTTGATGTCGAGGTCCCCAGAGATGACGGTGGTGTCATCCGTCGGGGTTTGATGGTCATAGCAAAGGTCATGCAGAACCTGGCAAACAACATCTTCTTTGGAAAGGAGGCTCATATGGTTTGCTTGAACGAGTTTTTGAAAGCTAATATCACGAACGTCACGCGTTATTTGAGCGAAGTCAATGTTAGTCCGTCAATTCACTGCTTATCTCATTTGTCTTACCATTCGTAGAAATTCTCCGTTACTGCCATCGACGAAGAAACTACCGAGTGGTTGGGCACAACAGCAGATGACACTGACACCATCGTTCTTCACCGCTTTTTGGACAAGCATGCCGACAAGATTGGAAAAGAGTTGCTCAGTTATGCCAAACTAAATGCCGCGGGAGAGGAGGATGCATCAACTGCTAATGCAAAACGTGCTTGGGACCACCTTTGCAATCTACTTGTTGAGCTGCAAGAAGTTCCTGAGGTTCCTCGTTTCTCACAGCTCCCTAGCTCTGAGCACCGAGAGTTTAGTGACCTGATGAATCGCTGTGCTCACCGCAGCATTGAATCTGTTCAGAACATTTTTGTGCCTGCGGAGATTCCCTCCGTAAGTAATATGCATTAATTCTTTCCGAAATCGCTGACACGCGAGCATAGGAATTGCCTGCGGTGTTCGTTCTGCGAGTATGTCTCATTGATATCGAAGCTCTGGACATAGAGTTGTTGATGTACCACAGCCTTAAGGTGCGCAACTTTGACGCCTCGATCGGACGTACTCAAATTGTCTGTATGATAGACATTGCTTTCGCCCGCTTACGAAAACCGGAAGTTTGAGATTGTCTTGGATTGTACCTCGTTCACTTCGACATCAGAGATACCAGCCCAATGGCTCACCACTTGCTCTCAACTCATTCCAATTGATATCCGACGTCGTTTTAAGACGTCATATATCCTCAACCCCAATTCACTCACTCAGAAATATCTGAGACGTATATACAATATTTCGTCAGGTAAAGGCAATTTTACTTTTCTCTGATAGACTGACAAACCTTTGTGTCTAGGAACCATGCTTTCTGGGGTGACGGCTTGTTCGTCAGTAGCTGAACTCTTGCAATATATCCCACAGGAGAGCCTTACGGCACTTCAATACCCAAGTATGTGCACTCTATCCTGCATAGAGGCTCATTTTTCACGTCTTTTTATCAGCCTCTCTGGAGCAGGAGGATAGTACTGATTATACAGAAGTTACGATGCGTCAAGCCCATGATATGCGTATGCCAGTGACTATGGAAGTTGCAAAGACTCATGTCCGGGTTACTTCAGTATGGAGTTCCCCAACTACAGGAGGCAACGTCTGAAAATTTTCATCATAGATACGGGCAGCTGTCATCTCTCCGTCCTTGACCTGCAAATCGACAGAGATCATTTCTCTTGCTGATGTTAGTGACGCCTACAACGTATCCACGGGCCTCGATCCCTACGAGTTCATCATCCGCAGAAGCAAGCAGGGTGTAACATCCTATTTCTCTTCACCACAGCGTGATAACATCGTCAAGGTGAAACCATGGTAATCACTAGGAGTGTTCCTTTAAACTGACTCATAACATTTCAGTCCATCCGTACCGCTAAAAGCCAACTGAGGGACATTCGTGATCTCCGCATGGACAGGTTCCCGAGGTTCTCCAATATCTCAGCAACACTACTCCATGTAGGCATGCTGAGCATCGATTCAGAAGAGGAAGGACTTCGTTCAGCCGCCTATGACCTTCTGGGGGCTCTCTGTTCATATCTAGACTATGATAAGAACCCCATCATTGCGTCCAAAGGTCAGTGACTCCTTAGATGACTTGTTCCAATGGTTCTTATTTGACATAGCGGGAATTATACCTGGGGACATATCTACATTCGTCGTTGGACTGAGCGACCGCCTAGCTACTTTTGCACCGAAACTCACTCTCGACTTCATTTCCGTCGTATCTGCTGGCATGGACAAGGCCAGTGTCGCTCAGCGTATCACCTCCTTGCAGTATATGAGTCCTTGGGTGAAGAACCTCCAGCTATTCTGTAATCCGACCCACTCGTTGTATGAGCATTCTGGAGCGAGGTTGCGAGACTGCATCCGTTCATTGATTGACCTCACGATTTCAGACTTGGAGGTAAGTTTAGGGCTTCCCGGAATATCTCCCTGAGGTGCTGACATG
The DNA here is from genome assembly GCA_002995455.1 of Rhizopogon fuscorubens. Taxonomy (NCBI): domain Eukaryota; kingdom Fungi; phylum Basidiomycota; class Agaricomycetes; order Boletales; family Rhizopogonaceae; genus Rhizopogon; species Rhizopogon fuscorubens. The sequence continues at coordinate 3,244 of PVYL01010100.1, read as the reverse complement.
ATTACAGATAAATTCTATGGTGCACAAATATATCTGGGTCGAAATCGGCCGTTTGGACTGCACACTGGTCTATATAGTTCTCGAAGAGCTCATTCGTGCGGCGTGCGATGGTGGCATTGGGTCCCGAAGATGTGAGACCATCGTGAGGACTGCTTCTGCCTTATCGTCTATACAGGTTAGGGGAAGAATATTTTCCAAGTTGCGAAAAGTTCTTGGAAAGACTTCCCTTAAACCTTCTAAGACACTGCCGGAGAATGTCCACTGGAACGAGATCGCTACCCTCGCTCGTTTTGCGCTTGTAGCCAGCAACCACTCAAAACAAGCAGCATATGATCAGCTATACATCCCCGACATCTTTCATATTGTTACACTCATCGCAGGCACTGGACAGACCTTGATCCGTAAGTCAGTGTACGGTGTGATTATGAACTTCCTTCAGTCTGTATACCTTGCACGGGCTGAGGATCCCAGCGGACCCGATTTACGTCTTCTCATTGACGACCTCATCAAAGTGGAAAACCTCCAGCTTTTTGGTCTTACCCGTCAATCGTTCACTACCGAATATTGCAACTACGACCCTCCGAACGATAAGGCAGTAATTGACTCTCAAGAAGCCTTGGCTCGTCTACTTGTTCGAGTGATGGAGGTGACGTCCGGATCAAGCGGTGAGTTTCTCATGTTCGGTGCCGCGGCTCTCTCATAATTATAATGTGCTAGGCTTGCTCAATGTCTGGCGCGCACGGTGGATGAGTCTGGCGACCTCAACTGCATTCCAATTACCAGCGGCTATTCAGTCACGCGCATTCCTCGTCCTCGGTACCCTGGCAACTTCTGATGTTGACGACGATCTCGTTTATCAGATGTTAGTGGCGTTCAAGACCGCGTTGGGACAGTCCACAGAAGTCGATACTATGGCAGTGGTTTGCATGTTGCGGTGTATCTGCAAAGTGGTTCCTTCCCTAACAGAAGGCTCCCGATATCTCTGCCAGCTTTTCTGGTTGGCTGTAGCTCTGCTGCAATCTAGCTACACTGCGTTTTATGCAGATGCCGCTGAGCTCATGCGCGCCACAGTCGAGACACTGGAGATGCATGGTGCTTTTGAGGGTAGTTCAATACCCAACGTACTACTCGATGGCCGCGTTCCACTGGAAGATACTGTCTGTCAACTTGACCATTTACTTCGCCTCTCCTTCGACTCCAGTTTCTCCTTCACACTCGCTGCCATTATCTTCAAAGGGGTTCGCCATAATCACCTCAAATCATCTGCTGAGCTTGTTCTGCGGAGTTTGCTGTCAGCCACCGCGCGGTGCGAGAGCCAACTTGCAGAAGGGTCCACTTCAGGTCTATCTCCAGATGCGCTTGGGTTCTTCGTCGCCCTGCTCCCTTTCTCCACGACACACGAGTCTTACGTGCAACTCCTACAAGAATGTAAAGGAGAGGAGTTTTTGCCGCCACCTAGGTCCAGTCAAAATAACTTCGTGCCTCGTGTTTCAATTGGGTTGCTGCCATTAACAGACAGCACATCGGCACTTCTCACTATCTCGTTTGCGTGCACGATGCTGACCACTGCACAAGGCGACGACGCAGAGACCGAAATCCTGTATAATTTACTGGCGGACATCGGGGCTGTTCACCTCGAGTCGGTTTTAATGATGTGAGTCTGATTCTTATAATCAATTTTTCCACGTTAACGGTTATTTGTAGCTACGACACCCTGCAGGACAGGATAAAAGACTCCTTCGCAAATTCTTCGAACGCTGCAATCATTAAAGCTGTGTCTAGCATCTTCCGCAATGCACAGGACCCCCTGCGCCTTGGAAGCATTCGCGCAGCATCTATGTCCACGCTAAGCACTGTGGAAGAAGTCAGTCCTGCACAAAACCTGAAGCACAGGTTGGAGGAGCTGGGTATGGACGGCCTCACGACGAGCTTCCAGTTTTTAGCCCCCAATCGAAGTCATTGGTCGAAGATTGCTGCTTGGATATCTGACTTGGTACACAAAATCGTCGGCTTGGATTAGGCTTTCAGCATGTTGGTTTCCCCACAGGCATCATGTAGAATCTTGTACTTTTAATTTGCATTTCTTACGCACTTACTTTATACGCGATCTATCGGGAATAGCACTAGTTCTGCTAATGCCATACATATACGACTTTATATTATTATTTTTTGGCTTGTTGGCGGGATCTTGTAGCACAGTCCTGACTCTACATTTCCGCTTGTGCGCTGCTTACGCCCAAGGAGGAAACTTGAGGTGAAAAGGCCCCGTATGCGGGTCGCGGCTGAGCTTTCCATTCTGAGCACCTTGTTCATAACCGATCGTTAGTAGTATATATACACCAGTACTGTTGCCTTGACTCTTCACGACCTCATTCTTTATTCCAACATTTAGCCGACTGAACTCAATATGCACCACGAGTCCGCCTCGGACAACTGTCCAGCTACTCTAGATACAGTCGACGCAAGCAGCCTTTACGATGCCAGTAGCAATATCGACGACCTAACTCTAGCCCTCGTGAACTTTTCTCAAGTACCTTCCTTGGAGTCCCAGCAAGTCATATGTTGCTGTTGCGGAAGTGTCGAGTGTAAAGCGACGAGGAATTGGCTTGACTTGAAGGAGAAGCTCGAGAAGCGGTTGCATCTCAGTGCAGGTATGTATGTACCTGCCTGGTCTCTATGAGCGATTAGTAAACATGCATGCAGAGGTTGGTTCTGCCCTACTGCAGCGGCACGAGGCGTATGTCCGTCAACACGAGGTACGCGGAACCCTGCCTGCAACATGCCTCCGACGTTCATTTTGCATTAGTCTGATGAGCATGCGTCATGCCATGTTTCGGAGGATCTCCAACTCGACTCAGACGTGCATGGCGAAGTCAGTTCGCGCGAGGCTGAGCTGATCAAAGACAATGCCATCCTGGAAAAGGTTAGAGTCTTCTTTGGAACATGCGTGATGTTGACCCTATCGATTCCAGCGACTGACACAGGCATTATTGAACGTCGAAGTAGCTGAAGCATCACACAAGACTGTACTTCAGGATTTGGAAGAGGCTCGAGCGTCGGTGACGCGCCTTACCGCACATCAAGCACGTACGGTTGGGATTGATTCTCGACTAACTACTGCTCTTCAAGAGAATGACGACCTGCGGCAAGAACGAGACAGTGAAACACAGAGGGCAAAGTCTGCAGAAGCACGAATTGCAACTCTGAAACATCGCACTGGTGGGAATGCTTCACTATTTCAAAA